>JAXQQM020079526.1:0-24507 GCA_034641835.2 Pinus albicaulis
CCTTTCGACCGGATCTTGGTATCTTTTGTTAGTGTCAACTAGGCATTCTTCCATCAATGATCAATATCACTCTTTTCATTCTCATTTTAGGTGTCCCACTCTGAAATTTTTATATCATTCCATTAGGTCATGCTAAAAATTGTTTCATTGATGGTAGCCCTATTCAATAAAACTTCACTCTCCCTCAGGAAATCACATTTGTTGACTCACCTTCATGTCTTACTGAGCATAATAACACCTATGAAAAGATCATTTCATCATGTATTATCTCAATTAAAGTCAACCATGGAAGTAAGGTTATTCAAGGTCCCATTAGGTCATTCAGGTTTTGTTTTTCAAGGTCCAAAAATGGATCATTCCATCCAATAAAGTCGGAAAAAAAATGTGAGAGTGTCTCAATGACATTCTATTTCCATCTTCAGAAGATCATCAGTATGTAAATATTATATTTTTAAATTTGTAATTTTGATTTTATATGATTTTCATATCAAAATGTCATTCTGATATGAAAACTAAGATGTAATTTATTTTTAATTTCCTAAGTAATTTTATGTTTATATATGTAATATTTTCACTCCCTAGTTGTCAAATCAAAGCACTTATGCCAAACTGAAGGAAATAAATGTCAAACTCCATCAACTGATCAACCTGCAAAACAAAAAGTCAGAAGTCAAAGAGCACTAGTCTGAAAATTTGAAAGGTAAAGTGAAACATAAGGAAAGTGGGTTTTCAAAAAATAAATCAAATCCACTTAAGTATAAAGGCCCTCAAACACATCAAAACAAAGTTCATTTGCTTCCTACAACCTCAAGCAAACTTAGAAAGGGAGAAATTTCGAGTTTTAGGGTGAAATTGTGCAAAACAGGGTCAACGGGCGCGTTTGCCATTGGTGTTGTGTGTTTTCCATTGGTGTTGTGTGTTTGTCTGAAAGCGTTGCACGTTTCTTAAAGGCACTACGCATTTTTCAGGAGGAGGGCATGTTTGACATTGGTGCTACGCGTTTACCCAGTCTCTTAAAAAATTGCTTGCAAGGCCTCCAAACTTCATAGATTCACTTCCAAACCTTCAATATTGATTCTTCATGCCTCCAGCAAGCCAGTAAGTAACAAATTTGCTTCAATCCACTTTATCAAATGTCATTTTGATGTGTGAAGTTTTCATAAGGAAATTTGGTGTCTCCTTTTAATTAAAAACCCTAGTTTTCATTAAAACCTAATTTTCACTTCAAATTTTAGTTTTTTAGCCTTCACATACCTTTCCCCATATCATAAGACATTTTCCAAAATCCCTACATTGATATCCCCTTTCCCTAAACTTTCATATCCTTCAAAACCCTAAGCCCTAGGTTTTCATTTTCCCACACTCCCAATACCCTACCTACAATTAAATCCCCTATTCTAAAAACCCCTCATAATCACTACCCCTGTCACCTCCCTCATATTACAAATCCCTATTCCCATCTCCTCTGATTTCCTCATACTAACCCTCACTTCATACACTCACATTCCATTCCATCATATCCCTAGGGTTTTGACACCAAATACATTATGGAAGAAGAGGAGAACAAAAGTAATAGTGAGGAAGAAGAAAGACAGGAGAGAAGGCCATATAAAAAAGGAGGGAGAATTATTAGACATGAACCAACAAAAACCAGAGAACTCATGGCATCTCCCATCATTGTGACTTGCTTTAAGTATGTGGGTTGTTTTGATTTCTGTGAGAAAGTACAAAGGGTCCAATACCATCCTATGTTGTCCAGATTATTCATTTCCAACCTCCATTACAACTGGGTAGCCCTTGCTAGTGTTACTTTCACTGTGTCCCCTTCCATCATATTAGCTGTCATTGGGATCCCAAACATTGGGGAAAAATGGTTTAAGCAAGGAGATTTGAATCAGTTTTATTATGAGACATATATTAAAAAAAGGTACAAGAATGAGAGAAAGAGGATTTTTCCTTTCTCTTATCTCCTAGACAGATATGTCCCCATGATGAAAATTATTATGAGGTACTTTACTTGTGAGGATAGGTTTTCTAGACTCTACTCTTATCATATCCGGCTACTCATGCACTTTACAAGAGTCAAAATTCTTAATATACCTTACTATATCTATCGAAGCATTGAGAAGATGGAATTTATTTCCCAAAAGAGAGATTATGATCATCAAATGAAAAGTGTCTTTCATAATTCCCTCATCAATATAATGGTACTCCATCACCTTGATCAATTAAACATTGCATGGGACACCTTCATATCCAAGGAGATTTTCACTATCCCACCTATTCAGCATGACCAGTATGCAGCTTCATCATCTCATCCTTCCACATGCATTCCTCCATCTCAACCTATTGTTCATACATCATCACCATATCTGTCTCCTTTATCCACCTCACCACCATCATCTCCATTTCACATTGAGACTGGGTCACCTAGAAGAGGTGAAATTAACAAGCCTAAGAGGGCTGATTTGGGCACATTGTCACATACCTATTAGAGAGGTCATAGGAAGGTGTTTGCCCCACTAATTATGGAAGGGGCCCTGCCTTCTTCACCAACAAAGTAGGTACACAAAGACAAGAAAAAGATGGAAGAGGTGGACATCAATGAAGAGGAAGGCCTCCATGAGAAAGAGGTAGATTTTGAACTTGTAAACTTGGACACAATTTATGATGATCCTTAATTGATCATCAAAGAGAAGGAAGCCAAGATTAAATACCTCTAATCTAATATTGAAAGGTCCAAGTTTTTCATTAAATTTCTCAAGAAAGAGAACCAGTAGCTGAAGACCAAACACTCCATTGATGAAGTGAGATGCATCAAAGCACAAAGAGAGGCAAAGAAGGCTAACACCCTGATTGAAGAGACATTAGAGAAGTATGGTGAACCTGATGATGAGGAGGATTAGCCTCCAAGACAGAGACCTGGGATTAGAGGGCTAAAAATAGCTCTAGCCCTAGAGAGACAAAGGGAAGTTGAGCTAGTTGATCAGCTAACCCTAGATGAACAACTTGCCTTAGAAATCAGTGAGAGTAGGATCATGGCTCGATAGAGCCAGCCAACACTTGGAGAAGCTCTTATCAAAGGCTAAAAAGGACAATGATATTCAAATAAGGATGGCAAAGCATTATGCCATGAGGAACAAAATTGCAAGGGCCAAGCTTAAAAGAGCCCATTCAAAAAACTGAAGCCTTGACCAAGCAAGAGGAGAAAAGGAGGCTACACATACTTGTTGAGGTAACACGCCATTCCTCAAAAACATGATCAACCATCTTCCCACCAATTTTGACAAGTTTTGGGAAAATTTTGCAAGTTTGTGAATTTCCTTATGTGTTTTGAGGATATTTTTAAAGAAAAAGTGTTAAACGTGCATCACCTAGGCGTTATCTTTTTTGGGGAATTCAATGAGAAATGCATGCCACCATTAGATCTACAGTGATGAGGACCCGAGCTCCGTGCATTTTCTAAGAATTTGGAGGCAAACCGATCGTTGAAAAAGGAAACCATCAAATGACCATGTCATTTTACTTTTGGCTCAGTAATCGCGCGTTTATAGGAAAAGGGCTTCATTTGAAAAATGAAGGCATTTATGGAAATTTGACTTGAAGGGCTTTCTAACAAGCTATCTTGGGAGAAAATTTGGACACCGGGAAGGCACCCAAATTTAGCGTTGAATAAGAGAGCTATCGCTAGTTGCACAGAGAGGGTGTGTTTGACAAGAAGATGGCGTGTTTGGCGCATTCTAAAATTTTCTAAGTTTCACTCCAGTTTTGATTTTTATCTTGGAAAATGATGATTTTACCTATGTAAATGATGTTTGTTAGTTGATCAAGGAAACTTTGTACTCAGTTTGGCCAAGCTAATAAAGAGGATTTGCAACTACTTTTATGGGATACTTGTGGTATTGAATGTCTATCATTGTTTCTTCTTCAGTATCATATGTTTGAAAGTATTGTGTTCATCTTCACTTTCATTTCTATGTTATGATCTTTTACAAGTTAGATAATCAGAATACATGTTAGCACATGCTCTGTTTTGGGTAACTGATCATATTTTGTTCATATTCTTCTGTCTGAGAAAAATACATCTCCTATGGTTTTCTTAGCCTTCTTATAGTTTCAACACCATTCCATAACAATTCTCTTTAAGTGATAAGCATTGTACCTACCTTGCCCCATTGATCCCTGCAACCCTAACTCATTTGCCCTGACTCAACTTTCCTTGACCTAATTCCTTCATCCAGTGATTTCCCCAACCAAATCAATTCAAAACACCCCCCTGCACTCTATATCTAGCCTAAAAACCCTAACTTCTCCAGCCCTTTTGGCTATGACCTTTTTGGATAGAGCCCTCTCTGGCTTGATAGGGCTAGCTATCAAGTCAAAAGCTTGGTCTGTGGTTACCTCTGTTGGGATTCCCTCTTCAACCTTGGGAATCTGGCGGAGTGATAACATCTTGGTGCAGTTACCAGGGAACGAAGAGACAAACTTTTCCCTTGGTGTACGACAAAGATGTATTGGAAATTGATCCCTTGGATGTGGGATCGAGTTTCATAAGGCTATTTTCAATTGCAGTTCCTCAAAAGCAGATTTGGCTTCTCGAAAAAGGTATACTAGGTCTAATCCTGATCCAGATCCATTTTCTCCTGTCGAAGATCCTGAAAGAATCTAAGGAGGCAAAGATCTTAACTAGTTTCAAGCTCTTCAGAATCTCCTCCTCGAAATTTGGTAAGATCTTTCTCGTTACCTTCTGATTTGGTAGCCATACAAAATTTAGTATTTGATACCAAATTTGAGTTATCATTGTTCAGAACCAAATCCGAGACTGATTTGAATACAGTAGTCCCTGAACCCTGGAGATTAGAGTTAAATCCATCATTAGTTGAAACTGCAAACGAGACTGATGTTAAAATCTGGAGACAATATTACAAGCTAGAAAATTTAGCCAATACCCTAAGTTACACTGCTGAAAAAGCCTATATTCAATACCAACAAGAAACCCTTCATATCCCCAAAGTTTCCCAAACAATTACTGTTTCATCATCCATCCCATCATCATCTCAACTTCCCCCTCAAGGACCTCCTCAGACCAATCCATCCTTTGTTCCACCCCCTCCACTACATTCAGTAGGAATTATGGCTCGTTTTGGACCTTTAGTTCTCCCTGGTAATCTTGCTGATCTACCTCAAGGATATGGTCAAAGGCTTCCCCTCTTCAATGAAAACTCTGAAATCATTGCTCGTTAGCACATGGCCAAAATCACAACCTTTATAGATCTTGAGGAGTTAGATGCAGATGATGCCAAGATGCGAATCATCGCACAAAGTTTTTCAGGTGAAGTTAAAGTTTGGTTCCGTGCCCTAGCAGCCAATTCTATTAGGACTCCTGCTGAATTAATTGATGCTTTCTTAGCTAGGTGAGATGAGAAGAAAAACCCTTTACAAATTCTTGCTGAATATGATTCCTTGAAACACAATCCCAATGAGTCAGTGCTTGATTACAATTCCCGATACCTTAGAATCTATAATTCCATTCCACATGAAATGAAACCACCTCCTGGTTTAGCCCTTCTGCGTTATCCCAATGCTTTTGACCCAGATATGGCCTACTCATTGAGAGAAAGAAACCTCGCTACCCTTGAAGAGATGATAAAAAATTTAGTGAGTGTTGAAGCTAATATTTTGATTAAAAAGTCCAAACTTAAAATTGAACGCAAAGTGACTATCAAAGAGGAACCTTCCACTTCATCAGATACTAAATTTGATGCCTTGCTTAAAATAATGGAGAGAATGGTCGATAGGATGTCTATTTCAAATAGGCAGACTGAACCACAAATCAAAAATCCGAACTTTCGAGGCCAGTAACAACCTCATTTCCGGATAAAGCAGAGAGAGCAAAGAGCTCTTGAAACATAGCAGTAGCAGCAAATCAGAGCACCACTTCATCAAAACTATGCTCAGAGTGATGAAGAGGAAGAACCAACAGTAGAGGAGAACCTTCCTTTCACAGTCGATGGTCAGCCCATATTTCTCACCGAGGATGAAGAATATGTGGAAAAACAAGTTAACCTAATGACAAAAATTTCATAATGGCGAATGATCATGAGTTAGAAGTAGAATTTGATGACTATCAGACTCTCAGAGAGGGTACTTGAATGCATTGAGTTCCCAACAAAGGCAGTACTCCTTAAGGAGTCGAGATGTTCCAATAAATCCACCTCCGAAGAACATGTCTGGAAGAGAAAAAAGCACCAATAAATAATGTAATATCCCAAATTGGGGAACTCAGCAAAACATGCACTTAAAAACGCATTTTCAGAAATGTATGACACAAAAATATGAATCAACACTTGGATCTATTATATATGAAAATATAGCATCTAAATCCAAGAGGAGAGCAGGAACAAATCAAAATAGGTGAGTTAAACAGACCTCCCACACCTAGTATGGCTGAAAAACACTAAATCCCCAAAACATTGCAACACAAAATTATTACATGAAAGAGACTGTGCAGTCTTATGAGGGTTTCAACTTAGAAATTATAGATACAAATAGATATGTTCATATATTAATCAATAACTCTTAAAAACTGAGATCTAGTCTCCTTATTACAAATACAAGAGAACCCGGAAAGGGTTTCTTGTAATACACTCCAAATACAATGGTGATCTCTAGAAATAAACTAAATAATCACTTAAAACTAAAGAAAAATAGTGTAGAAGGCTGAAATATAATATATCTGATGTATATCCTCTCAAATGTCTCCTCCCATGAAAGGATGAACCCCTCAATCACAAGAAAACACCGTAAAGGGGGACCACAAGATCTTCCACCAAAGCTACCCTCCAAAATAACGCAATTTCCAGCTAGAACAAGTGCTAGAAAATGATGGGAAATATATGGCCTAGTGCCAAATATATGAAATATGCCCGTAGAGCTCTCCGAATCGTATCTCCCAAGAGAAGGAAACTCTTCCTCCTATTAGAAACTAGCTTAGAAAGTGGATTCTAACCCTCCACTGTCGCACCCCGCAACACAACACAATAACCTGCGAAATGCGCCGATGAGGAAATACAGCTTGGCCTAAAAACCTGGAATGTGGAAATGAATACAATACTCTTCCAAGAGGCTCCTCAAGAAAAGAGGTGGACTTCGCCGGAACACCCGTTAAGCAAACAGCAAAAGGGAAGAAAAAATTCTGCGTACCAATATCAAAATAATAATCTAAAACATGAGCTCATATGGCTGCCATCCTCTTCCTTAAATATAATATGAGCTTTCTTGCTCTTGGCCCCACTCAATTAGGTCATTTCCTTCATGAGATCCATCTCCCTCCAAAACTGCGTTATTCCTCAATTAATTCCCACTCCTCCATAACAGCGTTGTTGACTTGGTCAAAGTTGACTGAATCAACATGACCCAACCCCTATTCACACTTGTAGGTGCTTATTTAGATGCTAAAAATGGTCTCCTTTCACACTTGAAGTGTTGTTATTGCTTCTAAGGAGACTTATGGGCCTTCCCACCCACTTATTCACCTACCTAGTGATAAAACAACTATAATATTCCATTTAGCTTGAAGGCTAAATTTTTGGAATATTACAGTCCTCCCCTCCAAAATGTTGCTTGTCCTCAAGCAACTGTATCAGAAGAGAAAAATTCCTCCCCTCATCCTCTTGTGGCCTCCTCATGAATAGTCTCCACCACTGCTCAAAACAATCTGCAATAAATCTCTCCTCCAATGTTTCCTCCCAAGTATGCAAAACCCAATGGCTCACATCATGAAAAGGTGGAAGGTGTGAGTGAAAATATTCTTGCTGTCTAATGGCCTCCTCAAGGTAGGAGTTATGACAAGCATTGCAGATCTCATGCCTAATGAGAGACTCCCAAACCCATGCTATAATCCAAATGAAATGAGCCATTATAGGTAGCTCATCAAAAGAATCATCCACCCTGGTTTTATATAATGTATTAGGGCTGCATGGAGAGATTGGATTTCTCCACCCAAGTTGTTTCTATCTCCATTTATGGTAAGTATGGTGCTGCTGCTGATATTGGGCTGAAATGACACGGCCTCCAAGAATGGCCCAAGTTACCCCACTAAACAAATCAGCCATGAAGTGCTTCCTCAAATAACTCAAGTTCTCCAAATGGTTCCTCCCACGTAAAGAAAAGAGATGTAGCATAGCAATCATGGATTTCCCATTGGCTCTCCTAAAACATGAAACATGTAAAGTAGGGAGAATCATGCCTCCAATGAGCACCTTCAACTCTCTTTCCACTCTCCAAATAAAACTTCCCATGAATATAATAACATCAGCAATATAAGGAAGCAAAAACCAATGCAAACAAGTTGTCATATGACAACTAGAAAGTGGATCATATTTCCACACATGGAACCAACGTAGTGCTTCCCTTGCCTACCTCAAATAAAATATTAACAAGTGTTTTCCCAGCCACTTTTTTTCTGCCACAATCATCCCATAAGATGGAATCATGAAGGTACAATGTGGTGTCAATGGTGCACACCAAGAATCATGTGGCTTCCCCCACAAACCACCAATAGAATAGCCAACCTCAGTGCTGCAAGTGGCTTCAAGTAAATCATAATATAAGGTGCAAGAAGGGATAATCCTCCTTGGTACAACATGTTGCTCATATAAAGTAAAGAAGTACAAATCATAATGCAAAATTGTACCTTCTCCACCATGTACTTTTGTCCTTGAGCTAAAATGGCTCAACTAGAAATCCTCCCTCACCTCCAATGAGTAGGAAAGTGGTTGTGACATCCTCTCCATCACCATCCGAGCAATGATTCTCTCCATATGTTGGTGTATATCCTACTGGATGCCCTCCCAAGTGAACTCCTCCATCAAAGAATGAAATGCATCAAAGTGCATGGATAGAAAGTCCACATGTGCTGCATGTAGAAGCTTCTTCTTGAGCTCAAAAACTCTAGTCAAGAAGAATTTTCCATAAGAATATATGACCTCTCCAACCACCATGTATCTATCATCTCCATCAGGGTCATCAAGAATCATGCAAGCACCAAAATCCTTGGAGTACTCTACCAAGAGTTTAAATCTCCAATATGGATCAACCCTCGTCAGGGACAATGCTGAAGATCTGAAATGTGAAGCTCCACACAAGCTGTTGTCTTTTCCTTTGACATCCCCCATGCCAAATTCATACTCCAAAGTGTTTCCATGCCCATCATGAAGTTTTTCATGTTCAAATAGAAGTGGTGATCTTTGGAATTTGGCCTCCCATGAGAAGCTATCATCCAAAAAGAACTTCCAGATATTGGCCAATGTAAGCATGAGAGGCCTCCATCTACTCCAATGTATGTAGGATTCCTTCCTTAAAGGAAGTACCCTCTTTTTCTCCAAATCCATGGAGCAGATCCCTTGCACCATGAAGGTTCCATCCTCCATCACTGCAGCAACTTATGTCAGCGCAATATATGTAGTGAGAGTGGGTGATGTTGAAAATGGAGAATGGCTTCCTCATCCTTGAGTCTATCCCAAACGCTCTGCGCTGTGCTAGACTCCTCCAAAGTCTTAACCCCTTCGTAATCTAAGAATGGTGAACAAAATGGCAAGATGTCTCTTACCAACTCCAGATCTGGTGGCCTACCTGGTGGAATGCCTCGATATAATGAGACATTAATGTCAAAAGTAGACTGTACATATGGATGGCTAGCCTTGCCCTTGCCCTCACAGTGCAAATTAGGCTGCCTCTTCCTTGCATTATCTCTCTGAAATAGATAGGGGTGTGTGCTCCTCATCAAGTGATGCTAACCTTCCTCCCTACCTTCACCTTCCATCTGGAATGTCTCACAATCATGTTGTTCATTGATTGTGCCTTGACCTCCATATGTGAGATCCTAGGGAATCTTTTGCAATGATATAAGAATTCCTCCTATCGGAGCATGTGCTCCTTCTTCCTCTGCATGAGGTACTGGATATGCTCTATATGTCACAACATTGTTTCCCCCATCCTTCTCTTCTTCTTCAATATGAATGGGAGTCACCTGCTCAATAAGAGGATCCTCTTTTGAAAAAGGAACCTTCATGCCCTCTTGTCCAAAGACATGAAACAAAGATATTGCCTCTAGAAAAGTGTTATGCAAGATGTGAGCTTCTCAAATAGTTTTCTGAAGTGGATTTGAGTTTATAGGTTCTTCGAACCCATGCACAAGTTTTGTTTGTTTTGGTTTGTTTGGCTCTACCAAGAGTGTTGCAGAATGTTTTCCATCAAACCTCTCCACTAATCTCTTAGTGAACTTTGCATAACAAGAAGTATTTACATTGTTTAATGAAAAAGACTCAAACATCCACCAAGCATAGGCCTTGCCTTCAAAATGCACCGCTGCAAATTTGATGGCTTCATCTTCAGAAACTTGGTGCTAATGCAAATAGGTGTGTAGCTCCTCCACCCAAGCTTTGGCTGAACATGTTGGTGATCCATCAAAAGGAGATAGAGAAAATCTACCCATGTCATGCTGATTGATCCTCTCCACCTTGATCTTGCAAAACTCCTAGAAAGTGATATGATCTCTAAACTTCTTGGTTTGAGATTCATATTCTTGCAAAAATTCACTAAGGGTTTCCCTCTTAGACATTTCTTCGTCTTCTATCTCCCTCATGGAAAATTTGGGCATAGGACTGCACTGTGAACCTTGGTGTGTAGATGCATGGTCACACTCATTATGTGCAAATATAGAGTGTTCTTTAGATCCAATCCCCTTTTCAGATTCCATCTCCCTTCTCATTTTCTTAATATCTCCTTGAATGCTCTGTATAGATTTAGGAAGAAGCTTTGAGAGCCTCTCCTCCTTCCTTCCTCCACATAATGGAGTCTTCTCTTTCTCTTTTATGTACATCTCTCCTTCTCCTGATATCATAATGGCTAAGATCCATAGGCTGAGCCAAGATTATGCTCTGATACCACTATAATATCCCAAATTGGGGAACTCAACAAAGCATGCACTTAAAAATGCATTTTCAGAAATGTATGTGATAAAAATTGGAATCAACACTCGGATCTATCATATCTAACAATATAGCATCTAAATCCAAGAGGAGAGCAGAAACAAATCAAACAAGGTGAGGTAACTAGACCTCCCACACCTAGTATAGCTGAAAAACACTAACTCCCCAAAACACTGCAACACAGAATTATTACATGAAAGAGATTGCTCAGTCTTATGAGGGTTTAAACTCAGAAATTATAGAGACAAATAGATCTGCTCATATATTAATAAATAATGCTCAAAAACTGAGATCTAGTCTCCTTATTACAAACGCAAGAGAACCCGGAAAGGGTTTCTTAAGCAATACACTCCAAATACAATGGTGATCTTCAAAAAATAAACTGAATAATCACCGCAAACTAAAGAACCGCAAACTAAAGAAAAAAGTGTATAAGGCTGAAGTATAACATATCTAATTCATGTCCCCTCAAAGGTCTTCTCCCATGAAAGGATGAATCCCTCAATCACAAGAAAACACTGCAAAGGAACCACAAGATCTTCCACTGAAGCTACCCTCCAAAATAACGCAATTCCCAGTTGGAACAATGCTGGAAATGATGGGAAATATATGGCATGATGCCAAAGATCTTAAATATGCTCAGGAACTCTCCAAACATATCTCCCAAGAGAAGGAAACCTTCCTCCTATGAGAAACTAGCTCAGAAAGTGGGATTCTAACCCATCCACTACTGCACCCTGCAACACAGCACAATAACCTGCAGAAGTTGCGCTGATGAAGAAATATATAGCTTAGCCTAAAAATATGAATGTGGAAATTAATAAAATACTCTTCCAAGAGACCCCTCGAGGAAAGAGGTGGGATTCTCGCTCGGGAACACCTAGTGCTAAACAACACAACTACCCTGCTAAACAACAAGAGAAAGAAAACTCTAAGCAGACCAATATCAAATGATAATATAAAAACATGAGCTCCTATGGCTGCCATCCTCTTCCTTAAATATAATAAGAGCTTGCTTGCCCTTGGCCCCCCTCAATTAGGTAATTTCCTTCATGAGATCCATCTCCCTCCAAAACTGCGTTATTCCTCAATTAATCTCCACTCCTCCATAACATTACTGTTGACTTGGTCAAAGTTGACTGAATCAACTTGACCTAACCCTTGTTCATACTTGGAGGTGATTTATTTAGTTTCTAACATGGTCCCCTTTCACACTTGAAGTGTTTTTATTGCTGCTAAGGAGACTTATGGGCCTTCCCACCCACTTATTCACCATCATAGTGATAAAACAACTATAATATTCCATTGACTTTGAAGGCTATATTTTTGGAATATTACAAACAAGTTCAAAATAAGGGTAAAGAGATTGTAGCTCCAAATCATAACCGAAACAATAAACCTTCTACAAGTGCACCTGTCAAAGAAAGAGATGTTCCAAGAAAAAAAGCTGCACCGAGAGATCATGATGACAAAATGGATGTTATCATAAAAGAGGTAGATAAAACTATACCTTTCAATTTAGAGTCAGAAATTTCTAAGTTAAAGGTGTCTATTCCTCTTACTGAATTGGTCAAAATAGGTAAATACAAAACCCATGTAGTCAAAAATTTGAAAGTTGGCCCCTTATCCGATATGGTTAATGTAGAGGATGATCAGCCTGAGTTAATATTTTGTCTCGCCATCGATGGCAAGTTTGAAGATAGTGAGGTCCCACCATTTTACCTTAGTCTTAAAGTTCATCAGTGCATTCTTCATAACACTATGTTAGACTCCGGGGCCTCCCACAACCTCATGCCCAAAGCCATCATGGAGAAGCTTGGCCTTGACATAACCCACCCATATCATGATCTATATTATTTCGATTCTGGTCGTGTCCATTGTTTGGGTCTAATCAAAGATCTAGTTGTCTCCCTAGAGCAGATCCTAGCCAAAAATTTCCTTATGGACATGGTAGTTGGTTGGCACCCACTGCTTTCGGTAGCAGTGTTGTCAAGATCCCTGGGCCAAATTGAGATGTACTTGCTACAACTGGACCTTTTGGAGCATGAAGATGATCTAGATAAGACCAGCCCACATTCACTACGCAATGGGGTACCTTTAAATAATCCAAGATGTCGTTCAGGTTGAAGAATGTCGGGGCCACTTTCCAACGTGCCATGGAAATGTACTGGAATGAAAAATATGTATTCCTTGTTATTTATTTAGATGATCCGACTATTTATTCAAATCCAGTATTATATTTACACCATTTGAGAGTTATGTTCTAGCGATGTAGAAAGTTTGGGATTTCCCTAAATCCTAAGAAGTTCCTACCATTGGAAGAAGGTAAGTTGTTGGGTAACATCATCTCAAAATATGGGATCTGGATAGATCCTACTAGATTTTAAGCGATATAGCAAATATATTTCCCTAGAAACAAGAAGGAAATTCAAGCTTTCAACGGTAGGATGAATTTCCAACGTAGGTTCATTCCCAACCTAGCAGAACATCTTAGAGAATTAACCAACATGTTGAAGAAGGAAAATGATGTTAGATGGTCAGAAAATGCTCGTAAGTCATTCATCTCAGTGAAATTTTCTTTGACCACTGCTCCAATGTTGACAAGTCCTGATTATTCATTAGATTTCATTATATTTTCTTTTGCTTCTGAGCATACTTTTGCAGCAATGCTTACGCAGAAAAAATATGGGACAGATCTGCCAATAGAATTCTTCAGTCGCACAACAAGAGATGTAGCCCTCCGATACAACATAATTGAGAAACATGCATTCGCATTGGTCAAAGCACTCAAAGACTTTCGTGTTTATATTCTGCACTCACATATTTTGGCATATGTTCCAAATGCAGTGGTTAAATAAGTACTTATGCAAACAGATCCAGAAGGAAGAAGAGGTAGGTGGATAGCATCACCTTTAGAGTATGACCTTGAGATCAAGCCAACCAAGGTGATCAAAGGGAAAGGTTTAGCCAAGCTCATGGATGAGTCCAATCTACATGCACTTGACATCAATCTCATATCAACACTATCCGATAATGAAGAAAGTGTAAGTCTATTTCAGGTATCACAACTCTTTTCATCATCTTCACGGTATGCTAATATCATTTATGTTTTACAACATTTCAATCCTCTTTCGGGCATGTCAAAGAGTAAGAGTAGGTCTTTGAAGCTAAGGCTTTGAAATATTGCATACTTGATAGTGCACTCTACTGGAAGGATCCAGGAGGAGTATTACTTAATTGTTTGGTAGAAGATGAATCCAGAGAAGTGATGAAATATTTCCACAAGGGATATTGTGGAGGTCATTTTTACTAGAAGACTATGGCCAAAAAAGTACTGAGAGAAGGTTACTATTGGCCTACATTGTTTGCAGATTTGTACAAGACGATCATGAGCTGCCATGAGTGCCAACTTTTCCAAGGTAAACGTAAGCTCCTTCCTTTACCATTATAGCCCATTTCAGTTGAAGCTCCCTTCCAGCAATGGGGCTAAGATTTTATCGGTGAAATACATCCACCCTCATCTTCTCAACATAAATGGATACTTACCGCCACAGACTATTTCACAAAGTGGATCGAAGTGATCCCAACCAGGAAAGCTACTGACTCAGTCATAATTCATTTTCTATAAGCTAACATCTTGTCTCGGTTTGGTTGTCCTAGAAATATCATCACGGATAACATTGCAGGTTTCAAATCAAAGAAGATGATAGAATTATGTGATAAGTATAACTTTAAATTAGGTCATTCTACAACATATTATCCACAGGGCAATGGATTGGCGGAGTCCTCCAACAAGTCTTTGATCATCATAATCAAAAATATGTTGGAGCCTAAAAAAAAAATATGGCACAAGAAGATGATAAATGCACTATGGGCATATCGAGTAAGCAGCAAAATATCCATTGGCATGTCTCCATTTTAGGTAGTTTACGATGTGGATACATTTTTCCCTACTTCATTGGCCGTCCCAGTCATGAAACTTCTACAAGAGGCTGGAAATGAAGAAAATGATATTCATCACAGAATAAACCAAATGATTCACTTGCAACAAACAAGGGAAGAAGTGTTCCATAACACTTCCAAGCTCCATGATAAGATCAAGTAGATTTATGACAAGAAAACCAAACAAGATTATTTCAAGATTGATGATGTGGTACTCCATTGGGATGCCAATAATTAAGACAAAGGTAAGCACGGGAAGTTCAATAATTTATGGAAAGGTCCATTTAAGGTTGCATCTTCTCATGGAAAAAATGCATATCTTTTGGAAGAAATGAATGGGAAAAGCTACTTAGGAGGGACAGTAAATGGTAGGCTCCTGAAGCACTATCTCTTTTGATCTGAAAATTATGAAAAAATTTCATCCTCATTGTATATATCAGTTTGATATTTTTTCAAGTGTGAAGTGTAAAAGCATTGGAGTTTGGAGACCGAAGTGAAGGCCATGGATCTTCATTGAGTTTCTACTATTTCAAGTTAAGTTTGCATAAGAGTAAGTTCAGTTTTCAGTCAAGTTGTGTCAAATTTGAGTCAGTTTCATTCATTTTGTGTCATTGAGTTGTCAAAATAGTTAGTTTTGCATTTCAGTTTCAGTTATTTTTTTACCGTATTGGCCCAATGGAAGAAATCATTGATCTGCAAAACTCAGAGATCTGCGATTCTTGACACCTCTTTCAAAGCTTCCATCCCCAATAAGGCCAATGTTAGTGTCAGAATATGCATTATGCCATCATTGATCAATATCACTCTTTTCCTTTTCATATTAGGTGTCTCACTCTAAAATTTTTATATCATTCCATTAGGTCATGCTAAAAATTGTTTCACTGATGGTAGCCCTAATCAATAAAAATCCACTCTCCCTCAGAAAATCACATTTGCTCACTCACCTTCATGTCTTGATAAGCATAATAACACATATGAAAAGATCATTTCATCATGTCTTATCTCAGTTAAAGTAAACCATGGAAGTAAGGTTATTCAAGGTCCCATTAGGTCATTAGGGTTTTGTTTTTCAAGGTCCAAAAATGCACCATTCCATCCCAATAAGGTCAGAAAACAAATGTGAGAGTGAATCAATGACATTCTATTTCCATCTTCAGAAACTCATCAATATGTAAATATTATATTTTTAAATCTGTAATTTTGATTTTATATGATTTTCATTTCAAAATGTCATTTTGATATGAAAACTAAGATGTAATTTATTTTTAATTTCCTTTCTAATTTTATGTTTTCTATATGTAATATTTTCACTCCCTAGCTATCAACTCAACGCACTCATGCCAAAATGAAGGAAAGAAATGTCAAGCTCGATCAAATGATCAACCTGCAAAGCAAAAAGTCATAAGTCAAAGAGAATTAGTCTGAAAAATTGAAAGGTAAAGTGAAACATAAGGAAAGTGGGTTTTCAAATCATAAATCAAATCCAATTAAGTATAAAGGCCCTCAAACACATCAAATCGAAGTTCATTTTCTTCCTACAACCTCAAAAAAACTCAAAAAAGGAGAGATTTTCGAGTTTTAGGGTGAAATTGTGCAAAACAAGGTCAGAGGGTGTGTTTCCCATTGGCACGGCACTGCATGTTTTCCATTGGCGTTGCATGTTTGTATGAAAGTGTTGCGCGTTTCTTAAAGGCATTACATGTTTGTCAAGAGGAGGGCATGTTTTCCATTGGTGCTACACGTTTACCCAGTTTCTTAAAAAATTGCTTGCAAGGCCTCCAAACTTCACAAATTCACTTCCAAACCTTCAGTAGTGATTCTTCATGCCTCTAGTAAGCGAGTAAGTAACAAATTTGTTTCACTCCACTTTATAAAATGTCATTTTGATGTGTGAAGTTTGCTTAAGGAAATTTGGTGTCTCCTTCCAATGCAAAACCCTAGTTTCCCTCAAAAGCTAATTTACATTTCAATTTCAATCCCTTAGCCTTCATATACCTTTCCCATATCATAAGACATTTTCCAAAATCCCTACATTAACATCCCCTTTCCCTAAGCTTTCATTTACTTCAAAACCCTAGTCAGAGGTTTTCATTTTCTCTAGGCTCCCTATACCTTACTCTTCAATTAAATTCTATTCTAAAACCCTCATAATCACTACCCCCTAAATTAGCAAGCCTAAGAGGGATGATTTGGGCACATTGGCACATACCTAATGGAGAAGTCGTGCTTGCCCCACCAATTGTGGGAGGGGCCCTACCTTCTTCACCAACAAAGAAGGTACACAAAGACAAGGAAAAGATGGCAGAGGTGGATATACATGAAGAGGAAGGCCTCCATGAGAAAGAGGAATATTTCTAACTTGTAAACTTGGACATAATTGATGATGATCCTTCCTTGACCATCCGAGAGAAGGAATCCAAGATTAGAAACCTCCAAGCTAATCTTGAAAGGTCCAGGTTTGTCATTAACTTTCTTAAACAAGAGAATTAACAACTGAAGAACAAACACACCATTGATGAAGTGAGATGCATCAAAGAACAAAGAGAGGCAGAGAAGCCTAAAGCCTTGCTTGAAGAGACATTAGAGATGAAGGCAGGAACTCCGATGAGGAGGAGGATCAGCCTCCAAGATGTGATCTAGGACTAGAGGGCTGAAAAGAGCTCTCTAGCCTCGTAGAGACAAAGGGAAGTTGAGCTAGTGGACCATCAACCCTGTAAATGAACAACTTATGCCATAGAAATCAAAGGAGAACAGTGGAATCATGGCTTGATAGATCCAACCAGCACTGAGAAGCCTTTGGCAAAGGCTTGAAAGGATATTGATATTCAAAGAAGGATGGTAAATCATTATTCCATGAGGAACAACAGAAGGCCCAAGCTCAAAAGAGCCCATGTAAAACTGAATCCTCGACTAAGCAACAGGAGAAAAGGAGTCTATAAATACTTTCTGAGTAACACTATGCTCAAAACACATGATCAACCATCTTCCCACCAATTTTGACAAGTTTTGGGAAAAATTTTCAAGTTTGTGAATTTCTATGTTTTTGAGGATACTTTTACCACAATAAAAGTGTCAAATGCACAGCACCTAGGGCGTTGCGCTCTTTTTTGGGGCATCCAAAGAAAAAATAGCCACCACAATTAGATTCAAAATGATGAGTAAATGAACCATGTGAATTTTTTAATCACTTGGAGGCAAACTGGTCAGTGAAAAAGGAAAAAAACCATCGAAAAACCATGTTTCTGCCTCATTTTTTGCCAGGGTGCTACGCGTTTACCAGTCTTGGGAAAATGAGTTTTTGACAAGGAAAATTGGCTTCATTTTGAAAACTGAGGGCATTTATGGAAAGTAAACTTGAAGGGATTTCCAACAAGCCATCTAAGAGAAAATTTGGACACTGAGAAAGCACCGAAATTTAGCCTTGAACAAAGAGGGTGTTTTTGACACAAAAAGGGTGATTTTGACAAGAAGATGGCACATTTGGCAGTCTTTTGAAATTTTCTGAGTTTCACTCCAATTTTGATTTTTATCTTGTGAAATAATGATTTTACCTATGTAAATGATGAAACTAAATGTAATTATCATTTTTTGACTATTTACTAGGGTAAATACCTTAGGTAAATCAAGCAAATGATGTGTAATGAATCATTTCACTTAAGATAGGAATGAGTCACTTGAACCATCCTATGCTCTAGCTATCAGTTCAGATTTTTTTGTAATATCCTCCTCACCTCATGGATTCAACCCCTCAGGATGATTTAAGGTTTTTTTCATGTCTATTTAGCTCATTTCTTCACATTAGTGAAGGGTTAGAATCAAATTGATGTTTTTCTAGTTAATCAAGGAAGCTTTGTACTTGGTTTGGCCAAGATAATAAAGAGGAGTTGCAACTACATTTATGGGATACTTGTGGTATTGAATGTCTATCATAGTTTCTTCTTTAGTATCATATTTTTGAAAATATTGTGTTCATGTTCACTTTCATTTCTATATTATGATATTTTACAAGTTAGATAATCAGAATACATGTTTGCACATGTTTTGTTTTGGGTAATTGATCATATTTTGTTCATCTTCTTCTGTCTGAGAAAAATACATCTCCCATGCTTTTCTTAGCCTTTCTTACAGTTTCAAAACCATTTCATAACAATTCTCTTCAAGTGATACGCATTATAACTACCATGCCACATTGATCCCTACAACCCTAACTCATTTGCCTTGACCTAGATTTCCTTGACCTAATTCCTTCATCTAGTGGTCTTCCCAACCAAATCAAATTCAAACAACCCCCTACACTCTATATCTAGCCTAAAACCCTAATTTCTCTAGCCCTCCTGGCTGTGACACTTTTGGAGAGAGCCCTCTCCGGCTTGATAGGGATAGCTATCAATTCAAAATATTTGGTTTGTGGTTACCTCTGTTGGATTCCTTCCTCAGCCTTGGGAATATGGCGGAGTGATAACCTCTTCAATTTACCAATTTTTTACATTCTTCTAGTTATGGATATCCATGACACCTAATTCCATTTTACTCTTTACCCAGGTATATTAACATGGATTCTGAAAGAATGTCTACTGAGTCATCCATGTTTTCAACTTCTCCATAAATCTTTTTGTATGGTGGTCCTTCTGTTCCTGCTGGGTACCAGTCGCTTTTTGGAACTCTTTTAGGAGCATCTCCTTCCTCTGAAACTTCTACTATGTCAACTGGCTTATTTGAGTCTACCACCCAACCTTTGACTACAAATCATATTTATGTGTTTTCTAGGAATACCCCTCAAAATAGCTCACAAGGTGGCTACATTCCTCCTGGGGGGAAACAACCTCTTCAAGGGCAACAACCTTTTCCGGGAGGACAAACTTTCACTAGAACCTATCTGATATTTGTAGGGTATCATATTCCTAGTAATTATCAAACTTGTGGTCCAATGCCTCAAATTGGTTATGGTCAATCCTATGCATCACAACCCTCAATGGGAACTCCTTATCAAGGAAGGAACACTACATGGAACCCATTGTTTATGCAACAACCTTTGCAACCTACCCCGCAAATGCCTTATAATCAACTGGCTCAGCCACTTGGACAATTTGGTTACACCAAATTCCAAAACCCCATTCAAGGTGCACTTCAAATTACCCCAAGGGCATCTATGCCAAGTAGTAAGCAAGCTGTTCCGAGTACTCCTATTACTCCTATCCAATATGTTGTGAAAACATCTATTCAACAACCAGGTACACCCATCCTAGGAGTTACCCAAGTTTCTGTTACTACAACCCTTACACGGGCTATCCCTCAAACTACTACCCATCAAACCGAACCTACAGTCCAGTCGATTCCTCAAGCATCTTTGGGACAATCTAGCAGAACCATGTATCAACTATGAAAACAAGTCAAACTTTTGTAGGTCAACCTATTCAAGGGCAACCCTTTGTAGGTCAACCTATTCAAGGGCAACCATTTGTAGGTCAACCTCTTCAGGGACAACCCCTGGTAGGTAAACCTCTTCAAGGTTAATTTGTTCAAGGACAGTCATTTCAGGGCCAATTGCAACATGGAAAATTAGGACAAAATACACTTTTCCAGAGTCAGCCATACCCTAGTTATACATTTCAGATACCATCTCAACCCCAATTCGATATGCCTACCCCTAGATATCCTGGAGGTGTGCCAATTCCAACTCCTCAAGCTATCCCAAGTTTTCCTGGATACCCTCCTCCAGGTACTGGAATTGTCCCTCAGGGTTATCAATTCACTCAGAAAGACCCTAATAGGCGGTTACATTTTATACCAACTTTAGATTTACCAGACTTGTCTCAGCTAATGAATGACTTGATTTACTATCTTCCATTTTTTCCAGCCATGCCTACTAATTTTCCTAGTGACGTTCCAAATTTTTAAGGAAAGCCAGGAGATGAACCGTCAAACCATGTTATGACTTATCATCTGTGGTGTGCATCCAAATATTTAATCGATGATTCCATTTAGTTAATACTTTTTCAAACAACTTTAATTGGCTTAGCCGTGAAGTGGTACATTCAGTTACCATGAGGCTCTTTCAATAATTTCAATACCTTCGAAACTATTTTCCTTACTCATTTTGAGTTAAGAGTCCGTTATGATAATGGCACAGAAATTTTGACTCCACTCAAAAAAATTACATCTACGTACATTTCAGATCACATCCACAAATGGCGATGTATACATTGTTTAGTCAAATTTTTCATCCCAGATCAAATTCTGGTTGAATGGTTTATCAAATCATTACTCCCTAATATTACTAAAGATGTAGCTAAAGGAGGCGGTGTAACAAAAGAGTAGGTTATTGCTCAAGCCCAATATCTAGACCTTGTTTATACACAGTCTTGTACTTTGTATAAAAAAATTCTAGATTTACCTCGCCCGGGTCAACTTACTACAACTCCTTCCAGTTCTCGTGCAGCGGATGGTGTAATTCGTACAATTAAAACATCAAATAGTAAAAAGAAACAATGCAATCTACTAATCCAATATTAAATTTACCTGATTCACCTAAAGGAGACTCTTCTCTAGAAACTTCTGTCAAAATCCATGTCATATATTCATCTACTGCCAAAATTAAACCATCCCGAAGTAAAAATAAATGGAAGGGTAAACAAAACAATTCTCCAAAAGAGAAGGCAGAAAAAACCAAACCATTTGACTAGAAAATGAAACCTCGTTATCTCTGTCTTATCTGTGGCGAGGATCACTACACAAAAGAGTGCCTGCATCAGACCGAGGTATCTAAATTTGTCAAAGGTTCGTCCACACCCATTGTTCTTAAAGATCCTTTTCCATCACAAGACAACAAAATAATTTACTATAATAGATATTCTTCCAATTTATCGATGGATATCCTGATGATGTCCTCCCAAGTCATGGTTGCAATGAAATCTCAAGATTATGGATCTAAGAGTCCTGTAACTGGAAACTAAATTGGATCATTCATTCAACCTATGTCTTCAACTCCTATTTCCAAACCATTGCACATCGATATACCTAGCCCTAATTTAGTAATTAAACCGCCTTCCAAAGTTGACTTCAAAAATTGGCTTTCAATCCACATGCAAGAGCCGCTCAAAACTACAACATTTTTTAACATAAGGCTATGTCACCTTCAGCAATGTCGGCCCTCGAAGTGATGTAGTATTTTCTAGCTCAGAGGAAGTTACTATTTTCAACTATTGGAGCGATTGACCCTCAAGACTCTAATCTTATCATCTTTGATCTCAATAAATTTGTACCTAGACTCCCACACCAAATGGTTTTTCAAATACCTATTTTAGTCAAATCTAGGTGAGTTTTTCGCACAAAAATTAACGAGGGATCATCTACATGTATTATGTCTTTGGCTTGTTGGAAAACTGTTGGCTCTCCAAAAATCAATCAATCACCCATGATTTTGAAATAATTTGATGGAAGAGGTTTTCGTCCATTTCGAATACCCTAGGATTTACCCATAGAGGTATAAGGAAAAACTATTATGCTTGAGGTAGAAGTTGTTGATGCCCCTCTTGAATACAACCTTATTTTAGGTCGGAGTTGTTCTTATGATATTACAGCTGTAGTCTCATCAATATTTTGGTTAATCATGTTTCCTCATAAAGGAAATATTTTCAAAATTGATCAGTTGTCTTACTACCCTTCAGATCTTACCTCTACGAATAGCATCCCTTACTTTGGAAAGTCGGTTGTCCCTTATGAAGATGTCGGAGTAGGAATACTTGAGGATTCCACTCTTATGGGAACTTTTTTCATACCTCCTCCTAATGTGCCTCGTACTATTTCAAATATCAACATGATTACATCAAGCACAATACCATTTGATGACCCGTGGATTATTCCCTGAGAATCTGAGTTAGACTACTACAACACTAAAATGCCTTTGAGTCCATATGAATAGGCATATGTAGCAATACAACCACTTTCTGAACTTTCATCAGCCGGTACTGATCAAGTGAATGTGATCAATGATGAGTCTTATTCTCTACCAAGTTTAACCACGACATCTTTTTCTGATCCTTTTCAACACATATTTTCAAGTGATGAAAATATTCGAGAAATTTTTTCATTGGATGAATTACCATGGAACGATCTTCACCGTCGCTCCTCTTTTCTACCAGACCTTGATAGAGTTGAAAATAAATTTTCAACAAAATTTCCGATTGAATATATTAAGGAACCTCAAAATCAAATGCCAATCCTTCATTCGGATTTTGAAACGAATTTACGAAATATTTCAGCAACAATTCCGGTTGACATATCAATCAACCCAGGAATAACTGAAAACATTGATATAGGTGCTTACGAAGAAATTTCAGGACATATTTTCTTGGTCTTATGAAGAAATGTTGGGAATTCATCCTACGATTTTAGTTCACGAAAATAAGACATACCCGGATGCTAAACCTATTAAACAAAGACTATGTCCAATACATCTGTGAAAATTTGTTGCTATTAAAGCTAAGGTTGAAAAGCTACTTTGTGCATGTTTCATTTATCCTATTCCATTTATGGATTGGGTATACAACATAGTTCCAATGACCAAGAAACGGGGAACTATCAGAGTATGTGCCGATTATAGGGATATTGATCAAGCTTGTCCCAAAGATAATTATCCCACCAAATTGTTGATGATTGTGTTGGAAACAAAATATTTTCATTCATGGATGGATTCTATGGTTACAATCAAATAAACATACTCCCTTCCAATAATCCCAAAATAATGTTTATATGTCCATGGGGCACATTTGCATATTGTAAATTACCTTTTGAATTGAATAACGGTAGCGCCACTTTTCAAAGGGCCATGTCTTACGCATTTCATGACATCAAAAATATTGTGCAACCCTACTTGGATGAATTTTTTGCTCATTCTATGTGCATGCAAGATCATCTTACGTATTTACGTGCCATTTTTATGTGATGTAGGCATTACAATATTTGGTAGAATCCACAAAAATGTGTATTTTGTGTACAATCAGGATGATTGTTGGGTTTCTTTGTTTCTAAGGAAGGCATTCTTGTTGACCCTTTGAAGGTTCAGGCTATTGTCAATTTACCTCCTCCTTCTACTCTTCTCCAACTCCATAGATTGCAAAGGAAAGAAAACTTCTTACGTCGTTATTATCATTGGAAAATTGGACAAGAAAATATGACATTATTAAATGCCAGGAAGAAGGATTTACAAGGCTAAGGCACATTAGAGAGTCTGAAAAAATTTAAAAATATCTAAGGTCTAGAGGAAAGTTCCATTAGACATTGGTAGAATGCTCCTTTGTGTGCATTTTTCTTAGATAGGCATGCCTTTGCACGGCTTTCCCTCAAAAGGGACCTGAGAGTGGCAGAAGTCACTTTCTGGGACCACAAGGCACACTTCAGGAAAATGATCCCACAATTGAGGTCGCCCAATAACAATCACCTAAGCCTCCTTGGGACCTCAAGGGATCACTCAATGGAATCAAGTGGCACATAATGGAATCAACCCCATCTCTTGGGTCACCATCCATCAATGTACTAAGAGAGGGAAGGAGAATTTGAATTCATCTATAAAAGG
>JAXQQM020087355.1:0-30286 GCA_034641835.2 Pinus albicaulis
GAATCAACTTTTTAGAAAAGGCTTCATAAACTTTCTATTTGAAGTTAACATGAACCGTCACAATCCCAATATTAATGAAAGGAGTAGAACCAAAATCCCATGTATTTATTTATTTTTTAACAATATTTCTTCTCTAACTTCCAACACATGTACACTATACCAAGTATTAATTTATTTGTTCGGAAATTTTTTACATACTTTGTTTTGTTTTAATTTTAAATTTGTTTGGTTTAATCATTAATTTTAATTGGCCATACAGTTTTATATTAGAACTTGATTTTCGTAATTTTTGTTGTGTTTTAGAAAGCGAAATTTTAGTTTTTCTTAATAATTTTTTTCGCTAAAATAATTCAAATTTAGGTTGGGCTTGATTTAGTTTGTATTATATTTATATAATATAAGATATTTTTATGATAATTATATATTGTTATATTAATGAAAATTGAATATGATGAAAAAATATTATTAAATCCTTCCAACCACTTAGAAATACATTTAATTGACAATTACAATTTACTATTTATTACACCCCATTATTTATTTTCAATTTACCATGAAAAAAGACATAATTCCATTCTATTACATTTCATTGCTTGCTTTACAGGATTGATTGACATCTTGGAAATGATATAGTTAAATTATTTCGAATTTCAACATTATCATATATCAATTGTGAGAAATATATATATAATAAAGTTTTCCAAATTATTTCCATTGAAATAGAAATATCTTCATTTTGATTGCGGGTTACAAAAATATTTTGATTGCAAGTTACATTAAAATGAATTGTTTAACTTTATTGTTATCCAATATTCCCAGATTTTATAATCAAAATAAATTCAACATTGAAAACACTCGAAATCATAAAACAAAAATATTGCTTCTCTTTGTAATATTACTTTACTTGCAAGGATGCCGCGTAGTTTGTTGTGTTATTGAAAACAATGGACACACGATTGCAAATCGAAAATAGAAAGGTTAATGTTAGAGAGAATAGCTTGGGAAATTTAAAATAATATCTTAAATATGTGAATAGGTAGAGTTCTCAGCAAGACAACACGTTAGCCTCCGTGCAAAATAGTATTTAGACTATGCTATGGGTGGTTTGTTTTTTTGGGTTCTACTCTTCTGGTGTATGGGATACAAATTACATTATCAAACAAGGTTTATCACTCAAATATTTAAATATGGTAATTTATTTATTTATTTATTTTTTTAATTAAGATTATTTCTATCAATTGTATTATTGATTTGGTTGGTTTATGGTTTTGTTCTAAGTGTTAGGCATTTTATTTCTTCAATTTTGGTTGTGGGTTGTCAGTGGGATGAGTCAACCTGGGAATTGAGAGGGAATGGGTAAGGAAGTCCCTGTGCTTGCTCAGGTGTAGTCTTGATCGTGAGGGCATTGTGTTGTGGTTGTGGCGGGAGTGTGGATGGTCTTAGTGTGTCGTGGTGGGTAATTCCATTTGGGTTTCTAGAGTCTTTTCTTCCTCACTTTTCAAAGTTTATTGCAGGGTGCTAACCATGCCCCGTCAACGAGGTCACGCGCGTCGTGGAGGGGCAGCATGACCCAGTTGGGCGTGAAGCTAATTTTGAGAGCTCGGCTTCAGAGGAGGTAGATAGTGGGGCTCGAGTGGGAGAGGTGGCTCATGCTTGTGGGTACTCACCTAGTTTAGTAGAGGCATCGCCTACGCTGGAATCGATTGTTGAACAACCCTGAGGAGTTCATGCCAACTTGGACATCCTCAGGGAGCACCAATATGAATTTAGAAACGTGTTGGTGACATATATGAATGACATTCAACTTAGCCTCAGTGAAACTCTGGAATACCTGGTGAGCATCCGTCGTAACCAATGACGCATCAACGATCATCCACACTACTTGGAGGCTCAAGTGGAGCATATTGACTTCCACATGCATGAGAGAGATGGCTTCCTTGTAGCACCTCTTGGGCTTCCTCCTCAAAAACCCATGTGACATGATGTTATTAGGTTTTCAGTTAGTTTTCTTTCCTTTTTTCTTTCTAAGGCTCTATAGCCTATCAAAAGTAATAGTTGTATGGTCATATCTTTTGCATTCTCTAGCTCTCATCACTTTCTCTCTTGTCTAAATGAAGCTAGGAGAGCCATGAAAATAAATTTTGTACTCTGGTTCTCTTTGATGATAACATAAATTTGCACCTTTGATCAAAATATATATACCAGTATGGATCCATCTTAGGTATGGATCTAGCAAGTACCATGAGGAATCAAATTGCATTTTGGAATGCATGAATAGATTTAATGACTTGAAAATTCATTTGCAATATTTTATGATGTAGACTATACTTGTTAAAGTTTCACATGTTGTACTATCACCATTGGTTGAGGATGGGCCTCGTCAGCAAGGCAACCCAGGATCAAACCTCATGGAGAGTAGTTGTACCTTGTGCTAGTGGGAAGAAACATGCTAAAAAATCAAATTAGTTAAGGCTCGTTGGTGTGACCCAGGATAGGTGCAATCCCCGAATGAATTTAAAGACTTATATGACCTTGGGTTCAGCTACTCAAGCCACAGGTCAAGCCTGGAAGATAACAAATAACTTGACAAACAAACAAAAAATATGAAAATAATTTACTTAGCATGTCATTGAAAATTTTTATTTGTGGTCCATTTATGGACCACATTGTCCATATTAAAATGTGTTTTTATTAACAATATATTTTTATGGCTTAGATTAAATTATTTATTATTATTAATGTTTTTTAAATGCGACATCAATTTTATATTAAAATTTGAATGAATTACACATCTCTTTCTTATTATAGTATAATTGATTTTTTTTTAAATAATAAGAATTTTACATTTTTTTTCTCATATTCAAAAATGAAAATACTTTTTTTTTTTACTTTTAATTACTTTATCTCTTTTTATAGTTGTTACACATAGAAATATTTTATTTCTGGCTAAGAGTGAGAGTGAAATATTTTCATCAAATTCCTTCATATTTAGTTGTAACAATAAAGTGAGATTATTTATCTTTTATAATGTTTTTAATTAATTAACCATAAACATAAATTCATTTAAAAGAGAAAGTGTTAATTCCATATTGAGCATGGATGAAATCCCACACCCTCGTAGTATACTGCTCTGTAAAATAAAGATATTAACTTAATCACTAATAAATATTCATATCAACCTTATGTTGTTGATGACAACTCACCATACTATACTATCATGTAAAATAAACATATTAACATAATAATGAATATATATTCACATCAACCTTACGTTATTGATGACAACGTCTTGGTAATAATTGCTCAACCACATTAATAAATATGGCTAATATATACATTGATATGTGTATATCAATCACATGCATTATAAACCTCGGGAAATAATATTAAATACAGAGGATTAATATTATAAACCCAAGAGATTAATATTATAAACCCTTTGGATTATTATTATAAAGTAATTGGTTATTACTATAAACCCAAGGGATTAATAAACCTAAGGAATCTATATTATAAACCCAAGGGATTTTATATTAAACCCTAGGATTTACATTATAAACCCTATCAATAATATCATAGCATAGAAATATCAATGCTTAAATTAATAAACAAAAAATATTTATATTATAAACCCAAGACATTAATAAACCTAAATTATTAATACTAAAAACCCAAGGGATTAATATTGTAAACCCAAGTGATTAATATTATTAACCCAAGGTATATTGATCAGGGTAAATTTTACTACCCTTTTAACCAAGACCTTTTAGTTCGGCTGATGTGCTAGAATTGCATCAAAGCATTAATGAACATAAATGAACATATCTGCATGTTGTAAAGAAGAGAAACATAATAAGAATTAGCAACATAATATATTGATAATGGGGTTCGTCCCGAAGGGATTATGTCTCCGGGCCTCGGTGTCAATATGGTGCATGCCGCTGCATTAAGTGTTGGAAATAGTGATGATGTATATGGATGGTATTTTCTCTGTCATACAGGGAAAATTCTCTAACGAAGGAGTGGCTAGACATCTCCACGAGATGTTTTGCTACAGGAACTCTGGTTCACAAAAAAGACTCCTATCAGCCTGACAATTTCACATGGATGATGACTCTGAGTATCCTGCCGAGCATGGCAACAAATGGATCTCAATCAAAAATACATGGTGACAATGAGTATCTCGCCAACATGGCAACAAAGGGATACAAACATAAATAAAACAAATCCATGATAGAAATTACATCTCACATCAAGAACAAAACAAGATCCCACATCAAACATCAAACATGGATCTATAAAATACAATGCATCTCATAGCAAAGAAGTTCATGATCACATTGCATATACCTCACAACCTGGAGCTATCTGAAGAAAAGGATGATAAGATTTTGGATCTAGTTGTACCATCAATCTCATGGCGTCGAATATCCTGAAAACGACTGCTCACACATTGAATGCTGACACCTTAAACTCCACTCCTTGGAATCAAAAGATTCCCTTGGCATCAAAAGTATTCTACCTGAAAATATGTGCCCACTGCTCTGGTATGAAACTCCTGTACCTCGAACTATGTGCTCATGTATGTTGGGCATATTTGTGAGAAACTAAGTTTTTATATTAGTTGATGGGCGTAGTTTTCCAAACGGCTCCGCTGGCGCAATGAAAAAAATCAGAATATGGTTGACGAGGGGTCAAGGGATCAAATATCGCAACATGGATTAATTTGTTTTAATATCAAAGCAACAATTTTTAATGCGGGGTCGGGCCCACATCGGGCGGCCTGCCCAATTCCCTGCGGCTCTAACCCAATATACATTGTATATATGGTGTGGGGGATGAGTCCACTGCTGCTGGACCACACCCGTTACAACTGTTTTTCTTATGCCATTGTCATGGGCGGAGGGTGCGACAAGGGTCATGGCCCACCGTACCAACAATAATAATATGTTTTAATGTGTGGGGTGGGTGGCAGGGTGGGTGGCCCGCCACCCCCCTTTTTTAATTATTATTATTTTTTTAATAAAACAAATAGGCCTTTTATAAAATTTGTTAATTTGACCGAAGGAGTCAAATTAACGACCCCACAATTTTTCCAGAAATCTAGCCGGACCTAGCCAAAATATGGTGGCTAGAAAAATTCCAATTTGTGTCCTCCTTAACCTGCCACATTATCAAGTCAACCTTGGAACTTTGACTTCCCCTAACTTTTGCATATATCTCAGTTTGACGAATAATTCGCACCGTTGTGATCAAGACGAAGATATCTTCAACTTAATCCTGGTTCGAGAGCAATCCAAACAATTTGATTTTTGAGATTTCATAAGCCCTTTTTGTCTTGTGTGTGTATTTGGAGCCACCTGGATCATTCCTCCCCACTAAGGAGCTTTATGTCCTTCAAAAGCATCAACAATAATTTGCAACTATTATGTACAATGTCTACACCACAAGTGTCCTAAAAGGTCACCCTTCCTTCTCCTTCACCTTCGTCCTTCGAAGCCATAAGTGATGAACCGACACACACATCTTCTAGAAACCTGTAGTATAATCTTTTGAAAATTACATGCTCAAATATGACCAACTATGACCCAAACATTTCCATACTTCCCACGAGTTTATAACATGTACTCGGTGGTCAATTTTACATCAAATGAAAATCACAAACCAGCTATCCTTACAAGGCCAAAACATCATTGTCTCTTAACAAGTGATGGAAAAAAACATCATCACTTTTACATAAAGAAATGCAACACATGATTTAAAAAAATAAGGCCATGATAAGCTAACACATCTAGAAAAATAATATAGAAAAACCCCTCTTTTTGAAATTGAATGGACCATCCCCCTGTGGGGAATCACTTGTCGATAAGCTCTTTCGATTGGTTTCTGCATGGACGTTTTGTCTTTGAGGTGTTGCTCTGGATGGAGTCTCCAACACGTGTCTCTTTGATGGCCACTTCGGTCACAATAACTGCAATGAGTCTTCTTCCTCCATACCTACTTAACCAATTTATTTCCTTGTTGTGGGAAGGCTTTTCACACCTCATCCTCCTTTGTGCTCCCATTCTTTTCCAACACTCAGAAATAACATGGTTACGTAAACCACAAAAATGACGAGTTTTCTTATGTCATGATTTATGTTCATGTTTAGCAACATGCTTATAATCAAAATGAACACGAGAATATTTAGACTTAATATACCTTCCCTTGTGGTCTCTGGTGTGATCATGATGATGAGAGCTTGCCTCAGCTCTATCACTGTAACATGCACTACCATGGAATGGTGAGGAAGTGTTCCCATCGTTCCTCTTTCCTCATGAGTTCAACAATGTCTCTTTGTTTTTTATGTCCTTCGAACATCCTTCTTCAGTGTATCCTAGATCTGCGTATCGAGGTCTCTGCATAGCCTCCAATGGCTGAGTTATGCCTTTTCCATGAACGCCAAGTCCTCCTCCTTTTTACCCCATACTGGTAAGGAGTCTCATGTCAGTTCCTGTAATGGGGATCTCCACACTTCCAACACAAATGATATCATGTGAAGATGAAACTGAAGAGAAATCAACACTATTTACCTTAGCTGTCAATTTTGAAATAGGTGAAGAAGGTTTCTCTAAGCCTTTTTTGCACTTCACTTCTTCCAAGGCCTCTCTTGCGACTTGTAGCTGAAGCTGAAATCGTTGCTTCTCCTCCTTCTCTTCCTATAGGAGTTTCTTTGATGCCTCATGATTGGCTTGAAGACTTTCGTTATTGCACTTCAATTACTCCAATTCCTCTGTTGTGGCCTGCAACTGAAGCTGCACTTGTTTCTTGTCCTCATTATCCTCTTGTAGAAGTGTTTTCAACTCAGCGTTATCTGCTTCTTGTTTCTCATAAGCTTCATACAACATGTCCACCTTTTTAGATACCCTAAGCATGGTATCATACATGTCTTTGACATCCTCCATTTCTCAACTTAGCAAACATTCAGTGGTTCATTCCTACAATCCAAATCAGCAAGAAAACCTCTCTGATACAACTTCATCTGGGTAAATTTCGCTACTCCTTTAACCAAGAACTTTTACTTGGGCTGATGTTTTAGAATTGCATCAAAGCATTAATGAACATAAATGAACATATCTGCAGGTTGTAAAGAAGAGGAACATAACAAGCAACATCAACATAAGATATTGTTAACGGACTTCGTCCATTAGGGACAATGTCTTCGGGCCTCGGTTTCAAGATGGTGCAGGTCGCTACATTAAGTGTTGGAAATAATGATGAGTAAATGGATGAAATTTTCTATCATACAAGGAAAATTCCCTCAGGTAGGAGTGGTTGGACCTCTCCACAAGATGATACACTCTGAGGAACTCTCATTCACAAAAGGACTCCTACCAACATGACAACTTCACATGGATGATGGCTATGAGTATCACATTGCACATGGAAATAAAGGGATCTCAATCATGTATACATGGTATTGATGGTCAATCATGCCAACATGGAAACAAGACAAAGGGATTAGTATAAATAAAAACAAATCCATAATATAATTTACAAACACATGAGCAAAACAAGGTCACACATCAAACATCTAATAGGGATCTATACATCACAATGCATGTCGTAGAAACGAGACAAAGAAGTACATGATCACACTGCATATACCTCACATCCTAGAGCTATCTGAACAGAAGGATGATAATTTTTTGGATTTGGATGTACCATAAATCTCGTGGCATCAAATATCCTGAAAACAAGCTTGCTCACTTTTGCAAGAATCCACTCCTTTCAATCGAAATATTCCCTTGGCATCAAAAATATTATGCCTTGAAATTTGTGTACACTTTCTCTGGTCTATAGCTCTCTTGTCTGTGTACTCGAGTCACATTTGGGCGCATTTGTGAGAAACTAAGTTCTTATATTATCTGATGGGCGGAGTTTTCCAAACGGCTCCAGTGGCATAATGGAAAAATTGGAATATGGTTGAGGAGGGGTCGAGGGGTCAAATCTCGCCCCTGCCAACATGGTGTAATTTATTTTAATAACAAAACAATAGTTTTTAATGAGGGGTGGGGGGGGGGGTGGGGGCACATCGGGCATCCCTACTAAATCCCAATGGCTCTGACCCGATATACATTGTATCTATGGTGTGGGGGCTAGGTCCACCACTGGTGGCCCACCCCCGTTACAACTGTTTGTCACATTCCATTATTGTCGGTGGAGGGTGTGGTGGAGGTCATGTCCTGCCACCCCAAGAATAATAATATCATCAAGTCAACCTTCGAACTCAGATTGCCCCTAAATTTTGCATACGAGCTCGGTTTGTTGAACTATTCACATAGTTGTGATCAACACAACGAGATCTTCAACTTGAACCTAGTTCGAGAGAAATCCAAATAATTTTATTTTTGAGCTTTCATAAGCCCTCTTTGTCCTGTGTGTGTATCTGGAGCCACCTGGATCATATATAATCCCTAAGATAAATAAACCTTAAAATAAACAATTTTGACCATGGTTTGCCACAATTTTCATATTGACACAATGTTTGTCACAATACGACATTAGACCATGGTTGACCGTGATTGATTTCCATATTGAGATAGTGTTTTTAAAAATGTGACATTGGACCACGATTGACCATGCTTAACCATAGTTGAATTTCATATTGAGACAATATTTGTCACAATGTGACATTGTACCATAGGTGATCATGGTTGATCATCGATGGCCATGGTTGCCACAATGTCGCATCGGACTAAGAGACAATGTTTGGCACAACGTGATCATGATTATTGACCATGATTGACCATGGTTTACTATGGTTGATTTTCATATTGATACAATCTTTGTCATAATGCGACATTCAACAATGGTTAACCATGCTTGACCATGGTTGGTCATGGTTGATTTTCATATTGAGATAATGGGTGTCACAATATGACGTTGGACCATTCTTGACCATGGTTAACCATGATTCACCATAATTGACCATGGTCAACCATTTTTTATTTTAATATTGAGACAATCTTTGTCACAATGAAATGTTGGACCATGCTCAACCATGGTTGAACCCTTAGATTAATAAACAAAATGGATTGATATTATAAACCCAACGGAATAAATTACCAAAGGAATTAATACTAAAACCCTAAGGAATTATGAACCCAAGGGAATAATATTATACCCAAGGGATTAATATTATAAACCCAAGGTATATAAACACTAAGATAAATACTCTAAACCCAAAAATAAACATGGATGACCATGGTGCCATGGTTCATTTTGATATTTAGATATTGAGACAATTCTTGACACAATATGACATTGGACCATGGTTGACCATGCTAAACCATGATTGTTTTTCATATGGCGATAATATTTATCACAATGTGACGCTAGAATATGGTTTACCAAGGTTTATTTCCATATTCAGACGATCTTTGTCACAATGCAACATTTGACCATCCTTGACCATGATTGATTTTATAAAACATGGATGACCATGGAACACCATGGTTGATAATTATTGATATTATAAATCCAACAAAATAATAAACCCTAGGTATTAATACTAACAACCAAAGGGATTATAAACCCAAGGGAATAAAATTAAACCCTAAGAATTTGAAACTTTAAATTAATAAACTTAAGAAATTGATATTAAAAACCTAAGGGAATAACAAACCCAATGGAATAATGTTAAACCCTAGTAATATCAACCTCTTGATTAATAAACTAAAGGGATTGATATTATAAAGCCAAGGGAATATTAAACCCAAGGCATTAATTTCAAAATCCCAAGGGGTTATAAACCCAAGGTATTAATATTATAGACACAAGGTATTTCAACCCTAAAATAAACATGGTTGACCATAGTTGATTTTAATATTGAGAAAATACTTGTCGCAATGTGATGTGGGACCATGGTTAATCATGCTAGACCATGATTTATTTTCATATGGAGACAATTTTTTTCACAATCCATTGTTGGACCATGGTTGACCATGGTTGATTTTCATGTCGATACAATCTTTGTCACAATGCAGTGTTAGATCATGGTTGACCATGATTGGCCATGATTCATTTTATAAAGCATGGTTGATCATGGTTCACCTAATTGGTTGACCATGGTTGAAATTGCTTGACCATGGTTTACCATGATTGAGATTATAAACCCAAGGGAATAATAAACCCAAGGGATTAGTAAATCCAATGAATTAATCTAAAAACCCATGAGATTATAAACCCAAGGGAATAATACTAAGCCCTACAAATTTTAATCTTCATACTAATGAACCCAAGGAATATATATTAAAAACCCAAGGGAATAATATTAAACCCTCGGAATATGAAACCCTAGATTAGTAAACCAAATAGATTGATATTATAAACCCAAGGGATTAATACTAAAATTCGAAGGGCCTATGAACCCAAGAGAATAATATTAAATCCAAGAAATTAAATATTATAAACCCAAGCTATATAAACCCTAAGATCAATATTATAAACTCTATAATAAACATGGTTGACCATGGTTGACCATTGTTGATTTTCATATTGAGACAATCCTTGTCACAATGTGGCGTCAGACCATGGTTGACCATGTTAGACAATGATTGATTCATATGGAGACAATCTTCGTGACAATGCGACGTTAGACTATGGTTGATTTTCATATTAAAATAATATTTTTCATTATGTGACATTGGACCATGGTTGACCATGATTGATTTTATATATATTTTTAGGGTGGAAAAAGGTATTTGTAATTTTATATGTTTTTTTCTATAGTTTTAATTAAAATTCAGTTAAATACTTTTTGATTTGATTGTATATATAGATTTAGCACTTTAAAAAACCTCTCAACACTTAGATTTTGGAAAATTAACATTTTTTATCCTGATTTCCAACAATTTTGTCAGAAATTATTAACAAATTAGACTTTAAAATATACAAGGAAAAAATCCAAAACCTATATTTACACCAAAGGTGTTTTATTTTGGGTGTTTGGTTGGGCAAACACTGTTCATCCCATCCAATCCCCACACTCCATTTTCATCATTCCATCCAACAATTTTTTACCATGTGGTTGCTTGTTGTTGTCAAACCAGGTCTGTTTAGGGTGTCAGGTTTGCCTTCTAGGGTGATTGGTCTGCCTTCGAGTGTCATGTCTATGAAAAATTTAACCGAGTACACAACGGATACTCTTCATCTGTAGGGAGGTTGTAATCATTCAACCGAGGAGCTTGTGAATGTAGTGGAGACACATCTAGATCGATGCATGCCCCAAAAGTTAAATATCTCGCTTAAAATATAGTTACTATAATAAGGACTTCCAATTCAATTTGAATATACAAGCCATGTTTCACATATGTAACCTAACTGGATATTGTTTCACTTGTGCTCTGTAATTAATATAAGCTCGTTGTTAGAAGTCAGATTAGTTGTGATCACAAATTTAAATATATTTCTCTATTTTTTTCTTGTATATTTTTTTAAGGCTCAAATACTTTATATTTAACATGATTGATCTAGGTGGATATTGGTGGCCACTTGCCTATTCCACTTGGGGCCCCACCATTGTCTCTTTTATTTTTTTTAGTTTCGGCACAACTTACTATTTTTAGCAGTTTTTCGGGTCCTAAACTTCCAGAGCCGTTTTGAGGCAATAAACGACATTTTTTGGGAAAACGAGGAGCAACATAGTTCCATGGACCAATTTTTTTCACACAAAAAGTTGTATTCCTCAGATATATCTTTCTAACGAGGTATGGCGTCAAAAAAAGATCGTATGCCAAAGTTATGTCCCCGAGAAGTTGAAACGCCAATTTACCCAAACGGGACCCTTAGGTTTGGCACTTCATCTCCTAGGGTTAGGGTTTTGGATGTTTAGGGTTTTCCATTGCTTATAAATAATAAATAGGCCCTCGATCCTCATTGTAACACATTTCAGAGGCCTGTAGCCACCACATCTCTTCTCAGAGATAAGCTAATAGAACCCTAGCTAGTTTATTTCCATTCTGTCTGTAAGGAAATTTCAGTTCTTTGTTATTAATGAAAAGAAGTGTTATTTCCGCTACATATTTGTATTTATGGTTATATGTGTATTATGTTGCATTCTTGCATAAATCTGGATAAGTGGTATCAGAGCGGTCTATTTTTTCTCGATCCTTCTTTGCATGTCCCCAACGAGGTGGAGGTATAAGGAGTTGGGGCTTGATCTCACGGAACCTTTGAAATATCAGCCTCACAAACCCCGACGACCGCCCATGGGGGAAGAAATGAAAGATGAGGGAGCAGGAGATCCTATCGAAATATTTCTCGAGGAGGCCCTCAAAAAACAAAGGAATGCGATCATGGATAACTTTTCTGAGATCCTTCAACAACTGTACACCAGTGGTGCATCTGCATCCAGTTGCCACTCTGGAGGCGCGAATCCCTTTAAGGTACAAGTAAACTTTGACATTGCCATATTTGAGGGTCAGATAGATGCAAATTTCATAGATAGATTTTTTAATCTATTAGAAGGATATTTCTTGGTTCATGAATTTTTCGACCAGGAGAAGATTATTTTCGCACACCTCAAAGTTACCCCCCATGTCAAGGACTAGTGGGAAGCCTACTGCGAGAAAAAGGATGAGACAGAACCCTCTCTATTCTCAGTAGTACCCACTTGGAATTCTCTCTGAGATGCCAGCAAGAAAAAATACTATCTCATGAAGAGCTGTGAGGACAAGTACATACAATGGACGACGCTGTGGCAACAAAGGGATCAATATGTTCATGAGCTGACGAATTTGTTCCATACCCTGTGCACAAATTTTGGTATCAAATATTCAGAGAAACATTTGGTGCTAAAGTATCGCAATTGTCTACATAGTTTCATTCAGCAGGAAATGGAGTTCCTTGACACCTCCTCACTTGGTACAACATACCAGTATGTTTCTAAGATTGAGTAGAAATTAAAATAGAAGAAGTGAGACTTTTGATCTGTGAATCAAAACAAAGGGAAAGGTGCCCCCAAACCACAGAACAAAGGACAAAGCCAAGGCATGGCAGTCAAAGCCACAAGCAAAGAAAAACATTGGGAAGCCAAAGAAGGACACAGGAAAGTGGTGTGAGTTCCATTAGAGGTCCACTCACAACACCAGTGAGTGTCGGTCCAAGCAGTCATTGGTTGCCAAGATGAGGGCTTCTGAGTTAGATGCATGCCTCGACTTTTAATTAGAACCTAACAAGGGGAAAAATAAATGGAAAAAGATTATTGATGCGAAGCCCAATGCCACTGTTGCCACTACAAAGATCCAGAAGGAGGAACCAGAAGATCCAGAGGAGGAGCAGTGTCTCTTCCACTCCCAAATGTGGGTAAAGGGTTCCCTGCTACTATTCATTGTGGACAATGGGAGCCAAAAGAACCTCATTTCATCAAACATCATGAAGCTGTTGGGCTTGTCGACCACAACACACCCACATAGATACACAATTGGGTGGCTTCACCAAGGACAGGATATCTACGTCAGCTAGCAGTGTCACCTTACCTATAACATCAAGCCCTTCACAGATGAGGTATTATGTGATATTTCTCCTCTTGATGTTTTTGATGTATTACTAGGCAAACCATACCTGTGGAAGCAACTACTGTGTATGAGTCCCAACATCACACTGTTATTATTACATTGGGAAATAAATTGTACAGGATACCAAATCTACCACTGCTTGCCACTATCTCTTTGGTTATTGAAACACAATGCATTAAGCTCATTTCACAAATAAGGAAATTTTTATTCATGATGATCCGCCCCGAGAGCTAGAAGAAGACTGTGGCCATGACCTCTAGACAGGGCTCCTCTACACAACAACAACAAATGGACAATGTTGTGGAGGAATATGGGGACATCTTCACCTCACCCACAAGGGTTCCTCTGCACTGTCAAGTCAATCACCCCATTTATCTGACCCCAGGTGTGCCGCTACCCAACAGACCAATTGATCGTCGCTCTGTTCTGGAGGATGATGAAATCAAGAGGTAGATTTAGGAGCTACTATAGAAAGGATACATTATTAATCAAAGGGGGGTGCATGTGGATCCAACCAAGATCCAAGTCATTTGAGATTGGCCAACCCCAACCACTCTAACAGAGCTTCGCAACTTTCTAGGTCTTTCTAATTTCTACCACAGGTTCATGTTGGGATTCTCTCATATCACTTGGCCCTTGAGTCAAGTCACCAAGGGAGGAGCAAAAGAAAAAATATTTTGGTTGGAATCTCAATAGAAGGCGTTCATAAAATTGAAACATTGCCTTTTTTATGCCCCAGTGCTCACATTACCATACTTATAACAACCATTTGAGATCGAGATAGATGCTTCTCATTATGCTATTTGGGAAGTTATTACTCAACAGGGGCATACAGTGGAATATCATAGTGAAACATTGTCTGAAATAGTTCGCAAGTATCCCACTTATGAAAAATAAATGTATTCCATTGTGCAGGATTGTTGACAATGGAAGCATTACATTTTTGAGAAGGAAACAATCATTTAGGCAGACCACCGACCCCTACAGTTCATACAGACATAAGGGAAGCTGCAGAACGATCGCTGTAAGAAGTGGTCCACATATCTGCAATAGTTTCATTTAAACATAAGGTGCAAGAAAGGTAGCACCAATAATTTTTCATACTGCCTCAGGCAACCACCGATCGTGGCACTAACCACCATTCTCAACTCTTGTGGGCATGAGAATTCAGATTGGCCACTTCTCTACGAGAGCGATCCAGAATTCGGCCACACATACAAGGCACTCTTGGGGGGTATGCACGTTCCAAATTTTCACCTCTAAGATGCACTTTTATGTCACCTGGGAGACCTTTGTGTTCCTTCAAGAGAGCGTGCCAAGCTGATATGGGAATCACACTACAGTCTAGACACTAGGAATTTTGGGGTCGAGAAAATAGTTGTAGTACTGTAGAAGTATTTCTATTGACCGAACCTTCGACAGGATGTCGGGAATTACATCAGATCCTACATTGCTTGCTTCATTTCCAAACTGGCCATCAAGAAACAAGGCCTCTTTACTCTGCTACCTACCCCTATTCAACCTTGGGAATCCATCTCCATGGATTACATGTTGGGCCTTCCTTCTACTAAGCATGGAAAAGACTTTTTTTTCGTGGTCGTCGACAGATTCTCGAAGATGGAAATTATGGAGGCCTGCAAGAAGAATATCATAGTAGAATCCATTGCTAAACTCTTCTTTGAACAAGTGTGGGTGCACTTTGGGATTCCACAGTATATTGTATTAGATCGGGACAGTAGGTTCCTTAACACATTTTGGTCTAGCCTCTGGTCAATGCTGGACTCCAAGCTCACCAAGTCTACAGCTTTCCATCCTAAAACTGATGGCCATAAAGAGGTCGTCAACAAGATGATTATACACATTCTGCGCATGTACAACTCAAAGATTCCATGAGCATGGGATGAGAGCCTCCCTTATGTCCAAAAAAGTTATAACCGGGCTCTCCATAGGTCAACCAACCACAACCACTTTCAAGTGGGCTTGGGATTCCAGCCAATATGTCCCATTGACGTAGCCATGCCATTTGCGGCTACTCAGGCCGATTCAGCTCATGTTGAGTCTGAAGCTAACAAAGCAAACAACTTCATCAAGTGAATTATCACATCCACCAATAGGTTCATGACATATTGGACAAAGCTAATGCTAAGTACAAGCAACGACATGATCAACATCGGGTGCCACACAACTTCTAGGTAGGTGGCAAAGTGTGGCCACATTTGTAGAAGGAGCGCCTCACTGGAACCCACCACAAGCTTTGCCCACTCTGATATGGATTGTACACCATCACCAAGGTTGTATGTAAAAATACCTTCGAGCTCATTCAATGTGGACTACCTTCGTCCCTACTTCCCACCTCTATTGGACACCTATGACATTGTAGAACAACTCACACCAACAGATTTAAACATGGATTGCATGGAACAAGCCACCACAAATTGTATCATGGACATGCAAACCAATAACACTCTCCAACAAAAGATCCAACTCTATCAGGTTGTTAAAGTTGGCCAACTCCTACACTAGGGAAAGTGGTTCACTAGGGACCAAGTTCAGCAGAAGTTTCCTCATCTCATGGAGGAACTCAATGCAATGGGAACCATTTCTTCCTAAGGGGGGACGAATGATCTAGGTGGATATTGGTGGCCACCCACCTATTCCACTTGTGGCCCCACCATTTTCTCTTTCAGTTTTTCAGTCTCGACACGACTTAATATTTATAGCATTTTTTCGAGTGCTGAACTTCCAGAGCCATTTTAAGGCCCTAAATGACGTTTTTTGGGAGAATGAGGAGAAAATAGGTCCATAGACTGATGTTTATCAGATCAAAACTTGTAGCCTCGGATATATCTTTCTAGTGAGATATGGTGCACGTCAAACAAAGATCATATGCCAAAGTTACATCTCCAGGAAGTTGAAACACCAATTTACCTAAACAAGGTGCATAGTTTTGGCGCTTCATCTCCTAGGGTTAGGGTTTTTGATGTTTAGGGATTTCCATTTATTCTAAAAATAAATAGGCCCTCGAGCCTCATTGTAACATAGTTAAGAGGCCTGTATTTTCCACATCTCTTCTCAGAGATAAGCTACTAGCGCCCTAGCTAGTTTATTTCCATTTTGTGTGTAAGAAAATTTCAGTTCTTTGATATTAATGAAATGAAGGGTTATTTCCACTGCATCTTTGTATTTATGGTAATATGTGTATTCTATTGTGTTCCTTCATAAATCCATATCAGTGGTATCGGAGAGGTCTAATTTTTCTCGATGCTTCTTTGCATGTCCCCAACGAGGTTGGGGTATAAAGAGTTAGGGCTCGATTTGGTGGAACATTTTCAATATCAGCCATGGAAACCTCAACGACCACCCATGGGGGAAAAAAATAAAGATGAGGAAGCAGTATATCCTATCAAAATATTGCTTGAGGAGGCCCTTGAAAAATAAAGGAACACAATGATGCATAAATTTTCCTAGATCCTTCAACGACTGCCCACCGGTGGCGCATCTGCATCCAACAGCCACTCTGGAGGCATGACTCCCTTTAAGGTACAATTAAAGTTTGACATTCCTATATTTGAGGGTAAAATAGATGCAGATTCCATAGATAGATGGTTGAATATATTAGAAGGATATTTCTCGGTTCATGACTTTTCCAACTAGGAGAAGATTATTTTTGCACTCCTCAAAGCTACCCCGCATGTCAAGGACTAGTGGGAAACCTACTGTGAGAAAAAGGAAGAGATAGAAACCTCTTTGTTCTCAGTTGTACCAACTTGGAATTCTTTTCGAGATGCCATAAGGGAGTAATAATATCCCATGGGGAGCTATGAGGACAATTACATACAATGGACCACGCTACGGCAACAAAGGGATCAAGATGTGCATGAGCTGACAAATCTTTTACATACCCTGTGCACAAATTTGGGTATCAAATATTTAGAGAAACATTTGGTTCTAAAGTATCGCAATTTTTTGCACAAATAAATTTATGAGGAAATTGAGTTCCTCGACATCTCCTCACTCGGTAGAACATACCGGTATGCTACTAAGACTGAGCAGAAATTCAAATAGAAGAAGCGACACTTTGGATCTGCGAATCAAAATCAAGGGAAAGGTGCCCCCAAACTGCAGAACAAAGGAAAAATCCAGGGTATGGCGGCCCAAGACAACCTATCAAAGCCACAAGAAAATAACAACACTACGAAGCCAAAGAAGGACACAGGAAAGTGGTGTGAGTTCTATAAGAGATCCACTCACAACACAAGTGAGTGTCGGGCCAAGCAGTCGATGGTGACTGAGATGAGGGCTTCTGAGTTAGATGAATGCTCCGACTCTGAGTCGAAACCTGATAAGGGGAATGAAAAAGGGAAACAAATTATTGATTCAGACCCCAACACTAGTGTTGCCACTGCAAAGATCTAGAAGGAGGAACTGAAATATCTAGAGGAGAAGGAGCGTCTCTTCCACTCCTAGATTTGGGTAAAGGGTTCCTCGCTACAGTTCATTGTTGAAAATGGGAGCCAAAAGAACCTCATTTCATTAGATGTCATGAAGTGGTTGGGCTTGTCGACCACAACACCCCCACATCCATACACAATCAGGTGGCTTCACCAAGGACGAGATCTCTACATCAGCTAGCAGTGTCACCTTCCCTATAGCATCAAGCCTTTCACGGATGAGATATTATGTGACATTTCTCTTCTTGATGTTTCTGATGTATTATTAGGCCAAACATACTTGTGGAAGCAACTATTGTCTATGAGTCCAGGCCTCACGTTGTTATTGTTACTTTGGGAAATAAGTTGTACGGGATACCAGAGGTACCACCGCCTACCACTATCTCTTTGGTTACTACAAAAAATGTGGTAGGCTCATTTCCAAAACTAGGAAATTTGTTTTCCTGATGATCCACCCCTAGGGAAAGAAGAAGACTATGGCCAGGACCTCCAAATAGGGCTCCTCTGCAGGGACATCTTCACTTGACCCACAGGGGTTCCTCTGCACTATAGAGACAAGCATCCCATTGATCTAACCCTAGGTGCACCGCTACCCAATGGACCGATTTATCAACGCTCTGTTCTGGAGAATGATGAAATCAAGAGCCATATTCAGGAGCTGCTACAGAAATGTCACATCTAGCCAAGTTCATCGCCGTGTGCGAGCCTGATTGTGTTGGTACAAAAGAAGGATGGGACTTGGAGACTATGTATTAACTATTGGGCACTGAACAAGATCATTGTCTAGAATAGATACCCGGTCCCATGGATTGATGACCTTCTGGACCAACTCAAAGGGGCGAAATATTTCAGCAAGATCGACTTGAAGTCTGGGTATCACCAGGTACCAATCGAACCCTCTGATGTGTGGAAGACTACCTTCAAATCCAAGGGGGGCCTTTTTGAATGGTTGGTCATGCCTTTCGGGTTGACGAATTCTCCCGCAACCTTACTGAGGTTGATGGATGACATCTTACAGAAATTCACCAACTCATATGTAGTGGTGCACTTGTATGAAATTTTGATCTTCAGCTAGACTTGGGAAGAGAACCTCCGCCGCATCCGACAAGTCCTCAAAACACTGTGGCAACACAAGTTGTGTGCCAATTTGGAGAAGTGAAATTTTGGCATGACACAAGCTCAATATCTGGGATACATTATTGATGAAATGGGTTTGCATGTGGATTGATGCAAGGGCATCTGAAGAGGTTCGAATTCAAGTTTGAATCTGCAGCTGAAGAGACTGAGTATGCGAACAGTCATGTAAATTGGGGCAAATTTTTATTGAAAACCGATGTTGAAACTTATGTAACTAATCTGCCATGTGCGCCTTCCATGTGTGCGACTGAGGAGATGAAGATTTCTGGACGCTTGGGAGAGACTTTTGGGGATCTTAAACGGTTCGCGATCTCTTGTAAACATATATAACTGCAAGTCTGTAATGTGCAAGGAGGGGCGAACGAGAACAATGTAATAGCCTCAGATTTATGTGTAAGGCTGAAATGCCTTAGTTTGTATTTTGTTTTGTATATAATTAGATTATGTGGATTCCTGTGTATCTGTGTATTGAATTTGTGGATTTCTTGTATGCGTGGTTCTTATTTATGTGTTAGTTATTATAATAGTTTCTTTGTTTGAGATTGGAACAATATAAATCCATACTGGTTGAAACACGTTGACAATCTTTTGGTGCTTGTTGGGTTACGCAGCCAAAAGAAGAAATTATATGTGTTAGACTCCAGCATGAAGAAATTGAAAATCGAAGTAACCTTCGATTTTGTGCTTGAGTTGAATAGAAATTTGTTTTTTTAAATTGGTGAAGATCGATCTATTGAACGATTCAATTTTATTAACTTTCTCATGGGGATGGAAGGTTCTGAGCCTTTAGAAATCAATTTGATATAGATATAAACATGTGCCAAGAATCGTTGAGTGGATATTCAAAATTGCAGTTGTGTTGTGTATGTGTTGTATCAATTGGAATTAACATGAACGTGTTAAACCTTTGCTGTGACTTCAAGAAGGTTGAAGAAGCGGATTAAGAATTGGTGGCAATCGATTTATATCATGCAAAGAATGAAGACCGTGGTTGAACACCATAGTTAGAAGAGCAGTTTTTGCTGGACAAAACGAACTTTTTGAATTCTGGTTGGAAGCACGTGGAGGTGGTCGAGTTGCATGGTTAAAGGTAATGGAGTATTGTTTTATTTGACCTCCTCAATTGAATGTAAATGGTTGTAATTTTGAGTTCTTGGATTTCAGTCGAGCATTTAGTCATGTCACTATTTGGTTTTAAACCAAAGTTCGGAATAAAAACAGAGAAAATATATATAAATGAATATGGTGGGACCGAGCCAACTATCCTATTGATGTATTTGGGTTTTAATTAGTGCTGAAGCCTTAACATGGTCCGAGTATATTTGATGATTCCAGAATTGGTGAATGCAACCAAAAATCCATAAGGAGTGAAAGCGAAGATTTGATGGGATTTAAGTGTAATTATATTACTCATTTGTAAATGGTTATATATGTAAGCATGAAGTGGAGGAGTGGAAGCAGAGTGGGCCTATTTCCCTTAGGTCCCAAGATCGAGCATCGAGTTACGAAATGATAGTAGGTTAAATTTTTGAGTTTTAGGCTCATTTTGTTTAATGAAAAGGGAAACCTACTTGTAGCGGGGTTTAACTCTTCATCAAGTGGTATCAGAGAAGGGAAATGATTTCTTGCGAAGAAGGAGTTTGCATACAAAGGAGAGAAGGTACACTTTTGTGAAGTTTTTTTAAGCTTGTGATTTTCATGAAGGTAGCAGCAGAGGAAGGTGAGACGATTGTAGCAGCCTAGAGCAGAAGTTCTCAACTAGTTCCACAGGAGTGAACCAGAGAGATGCCAAAAGCCGGAGCTTAGGAGAGAAGCTTGGTGGCTTAGGAGAGAAGCTTGGTGAGGTGTCTGGTAGCAGGGAGGACTTGCTATTGCAAAGGTTTTTTTGCAGTTCATAAAGGACAATTCCGCAGAGGATGCGGGTGAGAATTTTTCAGGATATGTTGCTACAGGAAGATCATGAAGAGCAGTTCCATAGATGACGTGGTTAGACTTGCTGACAGCTGGAGAAGACATATGACCAGGAGGTCATAATTTTTTGTGCCTCGGGAGTCTGATGCAGGGGCATCTAAACGGGTTTGAATTCAAGTTCGAATCTGTAGATGAAGAGACTGATTATGTGAATAGTCATGTAAATTGGGGCAAATTTTAATTGAAAACCGAAGTTGAAACTTATGTAACTAATCTGCCATGTGTGCCTGCCATGTGTGTGGCTGAGGAGATGAAGAGTTCTAAACGTTTGGGAGAAAATTTTGTGGATCCTAAACAGTTCACGATCTCTTGTAAACATATATAACTGTAAGTCTGTAATGTGCAAGGAGGGGTGAATGAGCACAATGTAATAGCCTGAGATTTTTGTGTAAGGCTAAAATGCCTTAGTTTTTATTTGGTTTTGTGTATAATTAGATTATGTTGATTCCTGTGTATCTCTGTATTGAATTTGTGGATTTCTTGTATGTGCAGTTCTTATTTATGTGTTATTTATTATGAAGTTAAATTTATGTGTGCGAATAACTCAAACTCTGTGAAATCGATTAAAAAAAGGGAATCGAAGAAACTCTGTTTCTTTGTTTGAGATTGGAATGATATAAATCCATACTGGTTGAAACACGTTGACAGTCATTTGGTGCTTTTTGGGTTACGCAACGAAAAGAAGAAATTATATGTGTTAGACTCCTGCGTGAAGAAATTGGAAATCGAAGTAACCTTCGATTTTGTGCTTGAGTTGAATAGAACTCTATTTTTTTAAATTGGTGAAGATCGATCTGTTGACCGATTCAGGGTTATTAACTTTCTCATGGGGATGGAAGGTTCTGATCCTTCAAAAATCAATTTGATATAGATATAAACCTGTTCCAAGAATAATTGAGTGGAGATTCGAAATTTCAGTTGCGTTCAATATGTGTTGTATCAATTGGAATTAACATGAACGTGTTAAACCTTTGCTGAGACTTCAAGAAGGTTGAAGAAGCGTATTCAGAATCGGTGGCAATAGATTCATATCCTGTAGAGAATGAAGACCGTGGTTGAACACCATAGTTAGAAGAGCGGTTTTTGCCAGACAAAACCACCTTTTTTAATTCCAATTGGAAGCATGTGCAGGTGGTCGAGTTGCATGGTTAAAGGTAATGGAGTATTGTTTCATTTGACCTCCTCAATTCAATGTAAATAGTTGTAATTTTGAGTTCCTGGATTTCAGTCGAGCATTTAGTCATGTTACTATTTGATTTTAAACCAAAGTTTGGAATAATAACAGAGCAAATATGTGTAAATGAATATGGTGGGACCGAACCAACTATCCTGTTGATGTATTTGGGTTTTAATTAATGCTGAAGCCTTAACATGGTCCGAGTATATTTGATGATTCAAGAATTGGTGAATGCAACCAAAAATCCATAAGGATTGAAAGCGAATATTTGATGGGATTTAAGTGTAATTAGATTACTCATTTATAAACGGTTATATATGTAAGCATGAAGTGGCAGAGCAGAAGCAGAGTGGGCCTATTTCCCTTAGGTCCCAAGATCGAGCATCGAGTTATGAAATTATAGTAGGTTACAGTTTTGAGCTTTAGGCTCATTTTGTTTAATGAAAAGGGAAACCTACTTGTAGCAGGGTTTCGCTCTTTATCATGGATCCAACCAAGATCCAAGTCATTCAGGTTTGGCCAGCCCAAACAACTCTAACAGAGCTTCACCGCTTTCTGGGTCTTGCTAATTTCTACCATAGTTTCGTATTGGGATTCTCTCATATCACTTGGCCCTTGAGTCAATTCACCAAGGGAGGAGAAAAAGAAAAATTATTTTGGTTGAAATATCAACATAAGGTTCTCATAGAATTGAAACATCGCATATGTTCTACCCTAGTGCACACATTACCAAAATTGCAACAGCCATTTCAGATCGAGATGGATTCCTCTAACTATGCTATTAGGGTAGTTTTTACTAAACTCAGGAATCTAGTGGCATATAACAGTGAGACATTGTTGGACACAGTTTGCAAGTATCAGGCTTGTTGATAATGTATTCCATTGTGTAGGCTTGTCGACAATGGAAGCTTTACATTTTGGTGAAGGAAACAATCATCCACAGAGACCACCGGCCCATACAGTTCATACAAACACAAGGGAAGTTGCAGAACGATCGCCATCAGAAGTGGTCCACATATCTGCAATAGTTTCATTTGAACATCAAGTATAAGGAGGGTAGCACCAATAATGTTGTAGACTACCTTAGGTGACCACTGATCATGGAGCTAACCACCGTTCTCAACTCTTGTGTTCTCGAGACTTTGGATTGGATGCTTCTCTATGAGATCGATCCAGAATTTGGCCACACATACAAGGCACTCTTCGGGGCTACGCAAGTTCCAAATTTTCACCTCCAAGATGCATTGTTATGTCACTTGGGACACCATTCTATTCCTTCAAGAGAGTGTTCCACACTGATATGGGAAGCACACTACAGTAGAGTCTCTTGGAATTTTGGGGTCGAGAAAATAGTGGCAGTATTGTAGAATTATTTCTATTTGTTGAACCTTCGACAAGGTGTCAAGAAGTACATCAGATCCTGCACTGATTGCATTATTGCCAAACCGACCACTAAGAAGCAAGGCCTCTATACTCCAATACCTACCCCTATTTGACCTTGGGAATCTATATCCATGGATTACATGTCGAGTCTTCCTTCTACTAAGCATGGAAAAGACTTTTTTCGTGGTCATCAACAGATTCTCGAAGATGGAAATTATGGTGGCCTGCAAGAAGAATATCACAGCAGAAGCCACTACTAAACTCTTCTTTGAACAAGTGTGGGTGCACTTTGGGATCCCAAAGTTTATCATATCAAATATGGATAGCAGGTTCCTCAGCACATTTTGGTCCAACCTCTGGTCAATGCTTGACACCAAGCTCACCAAGTCCACAGCTTTCCATCCCCAAACTAATGGCCAGACAGAGGTCATCAACATGATGATTGTACACATTCTGCGCATGTACAATTCAAATCATCCATGCACATGGGATGAGAGTCTCCCCTATGTACAACAGAGTTATTACTAGGCTCTCCACAGCTCAACTGGCCACAACCCCTTTGAGGTGGGCTTGGGATTCTAGCCACTATGTCCCATTGATGTACCCATGCCATTTGCGGCTACTCAGGCCGATTTGGCTCATGTTCAGTCTGAAGCTCACAAAGCGAAAAACTTCATCAAGAACGTTTATCACATATTCCAATAGGTTCATGACATATTGGACAGAGCCAATGCTAAGTATAAGCAATGACATGATCAACATCGGGTTCCACACAACTTCTAGGTAGGTGACAAAGTATGGCTACATTTGAAAAAGCTCGACCTCACTGGACCCCACCGCAAGCTTCGCCCGCTCCGATATGGGTCATACACCATCACCAAGGTTGTAGGGAAAAATTACTTTGAGTTCGGTATTACACCATTCCTTGGTCTGCACCCAGTATTCAATGTGGACCGCCTTTGTCCATACTTCCCACCTCTACTGGACACCTCTAACATTGCAGAACAACTCACACCAACAGAGTTAAACCCAGATTGCATGGAATAGGCCACCACAGAATTTATCATGGACATGAAAATTAAGAACACTTTCCAACAGAAAATAAAACTATATCGAGTTGTCAAAGCTGGCCAACTCCTACACCAGGGCAAGTGGTTCACCATGGACCAAGTTGAGTAGAAGTTTCCTCATCTCATGGAGGATATCAATGCAATGCAGACCATTGCTTCCTAAGGGGGTAGGAATGATCCAGGTGGATATTGGTGGCCACCCGCCTATTTCACTTGGGGCCCCACCATTGTCTCTTTCAGTTTTTCAGTTTTGGCTTGACTTACTATTTTTAGCAGTTTTTGAACTTCGGGAGCCGTTTTGAGGCCCTCAACAATGTTTTTTGGGAAAATGAGGAGCGACATGGGTCCATGGACCGATGTTGCTCACATCAAAAGTTGTATTCCTCAAATAGATCTTTATAAAAAGGTATGGTGTGTGTCAAATGGAGATCGTATACCAAATTTACGTCCCTGGGAAGTTGAAACACCAATTTACCTAAACGGTTCCCATAGTTTTGGCGCTTCATCTCCTAGGGGTAGGGTTTTGAATGTTTAGGTTTTTCCATTGCTTCTATATAATAAATAGGACCTCGAGCCTAATTTTAACACAGTTCAAAGGCTTGTAGCCACCACATCTCTTCTCAGAGATAAGCTACCAGCACCCTAGCTAGTTTATTTCCATTTTGTCTGTAAGGAAATTTCGGTTCTTTGATATTGATGAAATGAAGTTTTATTTCCACTGCATCTTTATATTTATGGTTATATGTGTATTCTTTTGTGTTCCTCCATAAATCCAGATCAGTGGTATCAGAGCGGTCTTCTTTTTCTTGATCCTTCTTTGCATGTCCCCAACAAGGTCAGGGTATAAGGAGTTAGGGATCGATCTAGTGGAACCTTTACAAGATCAGCCTCGCAAACCCTGATGGCTTCCCATGGGGGATGAAAAGAAAGATGAGGGAGCAAGAGATCCTATAAAAATATTGTTCGAGGAGGCTCTCGAAAAATAAATGAATGTGATGATGGATAGCATTTCCCAGATCCTTCAACGAAAACCCACCGAGGGCACATCTACATCCAACAGCCACTCTGCAGGCACGACTCCCTTTAAGGTACAAGTAAAATTTGACATTCCCATATTTGAGGGTCAAATAGATTCAGATGTCGTAGATATATGGTTGAATATATTAGAAGGATATTTCTCGATTCATGACTCTTCGACCGAGAAAAGATTATTTTTTCACTCCTCAAAGCTACCCCCCATGTCAAGGACTAATGGGAAACCTACTATGATAAAAAAGACGAGATAGAACTCTCTTTGTTCTCAGTCGTACCCACTTGGAATTCTTTGTGAGACGCCATCAAGGAAAAATACTATCCCATGGGGAGCTATGGGTACAAGTACATACAATGGACCACACTATAGCAACCAAGGGATCAAGATGTGCATGAGCTAATGAATCTATTCCATGCCCTGCGCACAAAGTTGGGTATCAAAGATTCAGAGATCATTTGGTGCTAAAGTATCACATTTGTCTGCACATATACATTCAGGAGGAAATGGATTTCCTTGACATCTCCTCGCTTGGTATGACATACCGGTATCCTGCTAAGATTGAGCATAAATTCAAATAGAAGAAGCAAGACTTTGGATATGCAAATCAAAATCAAGGGAAAGGTGCCTCCAAATCGTAGAACAAAGGAAAAATCCAAGTCATGGTGGCCCAAGACTGTAACCTATCAAAGCCACAACCAAAGAAAAACAACACGAATACAAAGAAGGACATAGGAAAGTGGTGCGAGATCCATAAGAGCTCCACTCACAACACAAGTGAGTGTTGGGCCAAGCAGTCGCTGGTGGCTGAGATGAGGGCTTCTGATTCAGATGCATGCTCTGACTCTTAATCAGAACCTGAAAAGGGGAATGAAAAAGGGAAAAATATTATTGATGCGGATCCCAAATCCACTATCGCCACTACAAAGATCCAGAAGGAGGAACCGGAAGATCCAGAGGATGAGGAGCGTCTCTTCCACTTCGAGATGTGGGTAAAGGGTTCCCCGCTACAGTTTATGGTTGAAAATGGGAGCTAAAAGAACCTCATTTAAATATACGTCATGAAGCGATTGGGCTTCCTGACCACAGCACATCCACAGGCATACACCATCGGGTGGCTACATCAAGGACGAGATCTCCGTGTCAGCGAGTAGTGTCGCCTGCCCAATAGCATCAAGCCCTTCATGAATGAGGTATTATATGAAATTGATCCTCTTCATGTTTCTGATGTATTATTAGACCAACCATACTTGTGGAAGCGACATGCTGTGTATGAGTCTCGGCCTCACGCTGTTATTGTTACATTAGGAATAAGTTGTACAAGATACTAAAGGTACCACCGCCGGCCGTTATCTCTTTGGTTACTACAAAAAAATGCAGTAAGCTCCTTTCCTAAAGCAAAAAAATGGTTTTCTTGATGATCCTCCCCTACGGCAAGAAGAAGACTGTGGCCACGAACTCCAGACAGGGCTCCTCTACACGACAACAACAAATGGACAAGGTTGTGGAGGAGAACGGGGACATCTTCACCTCACCCACAGGGATTCCTCTGCACTATAAGGTCAAGAATCCCATTGATATCACCCCAGGTGCATCGCTACCCAATGGACTGATATATCGGCGGTCTGTTCTGGAGAACAATGAAATCAAGAGGCAGATTCAGGAGCTACTACAAAAAGGTCACATTCGGAAAAGTTTATCGCCGTGTGGGAGGCAGATCGTGTTGGTATAGAATAAGGATGGGACTTGGAGATTCTATATTGACTATCAGGCGTTGAACAAGATCACTATCCGGAATAGGTATCTGATCAAAGGGGTGAAATATTTCAGCAAGATCGACTTGAATTCTGGGTATCACCAAGTACCAATCGAACCCTCTGATGTGTCGAAGACTACTTTCAAAGCCAAGGAGGGCCTTTTCGAATGGCAAGTCATGCCTTTCAGGTTGACGAATGCTCTCGCAACCTTCATGAGGTTGATGGATGACATCTTGCGGCCTTTCACCAACTCATTTGTAGTGGTGTACTTGGATCACATTCTGATCTTCAACTAGACTTGGAAAGAGAGCCTCCACCACATCCAACAAGTCCTCTAAACAATACGACAACACAAGTTGTGTGCCAATTTGGAGAAGTGAAATTTTGGCATGACCCAGGCTCAATATCTAGGATACATTATTGATGAAAGGGGGGTGCATGTGGATCTAACCAAGATCTAAGTCATTCGGGATTGGCTAGCCCCAACCACTCTAACAGAGCTTCGTAGCTTTTTGGGTCTTGCTAATTTCAGCCGTAGGTTCGTGTTTGGATTCTCTCATATCACTTCGCCCTTGAGTCAATTCATGAAGGCTGGAGTGAAAGAAAAATTATTTTGGTCGGAATCTCAATAGAAGCCATTGATTGAATTGAAACATCGCCTTAGTTCTGCCTCAGTGCTCACATTACCAGACTTGTAACAACCATTTGAGATCTAGAAAAATGCCTTTGACTATGCTTTTGGGGTAGTTCTTACTCAACAGGGGTATCTACTCGCATATCATAGTGAGACATTGTCTGACACAGTTCTCAAGTATCACACTTATGAAAAAAAATTGTATTCCATTGCGCAGACTTGTCAACAATGGAAGCATTACATTTTGGGGAAGGAAATAATCATCCACACAGACCACCAGCCCCTGCAATTCATACAGACACAAGGGAAGTTGCAAAACGATTGCCATCAGAAGTGGTCAACATATCTGCAACAGTTTCATTTGAACATCAAGTACAAGAAGGGTAGCACCAATAATGTTGCAAACTACCTCAACTGACCACTAATCATGGCGCTAACCACTATTCTCAACTCTTGTGGGCACGAGACTTCAGATTGGCCACTTCTCTACGAAAGAAATCCAAAATTCAGCCACACATACAAGGCACTCTTGTGGGCACGAGACTTCGAATTGGCCGCTTCTCTAGGTGGGCGATCCAAAATTCAGCCACACAATCAAGGCACTCTTGGGGGCTACGCAAGTTCCAAATTTTCACCTCCAAGATGCACTGTTATGTCACTTGGGACACCTTTGTGTTCCTTCAAGTGAGAGTTCCAAGCTGATATGGGAAGCACACTACAGTCAAGTCGCTCAGACTTTCGGGGTCGAGAAAATAGTGGCAGTACTGAAAAATTATTTCTATTGTCTGAACCTTCGATAGGATGTCGGGAAGTACATCAAATCCTGCATTGCTTGCATCATTGCCAAACCAACCATCAAGAAGGAAGGACTCTATATTCCTCTACCTACCCTAGTCGACCTTAGGAATCCATATCCATCGATTACGTGTCTCCCTTCCTTCTACTAAGCATGAAAACAACTTTGTTTTTGTGGTTGTTGACAAATTCTCAAAGATGGAAATTATGGTGGCCTGCAAAAATAATATCACAGCAGAAGCCACTGCTAAACTCTTCTTTGAACGAGTGTGAGTGCAATTTGGGATCCCACAGTCTATCATATCAGATCGGGACATAAGGTTCCTCAACAAATTTTGGTCCAGCCTCTGGTCAATGCCAGACACAAAGCTCACCAAGTCCACAACTTTCCATCCCCAAACTAATGGCCAGACAGAGGCTGTCAACAAGATGATTGTACACATTCTGCGCATGTAAAATTCAAAGCATCCACGCACATGGGATGAGAGCCTCCCCTATGTACAAAACAGTTATAACCGGGCTCTCCACAGCTCAACCGGCCACAACCCCTTTTAGGTGGGCTTGGGATTCCAACCACTATGTCCCATTGATGTATCCATGCCATTTGCGGTTACTCAGGCCGATTTGGCTCATGTCCAGTCTAAAGCTGACAAACCAAACAGCTTCATTGAGTGTATTCAACACATCCACTAACAGGTTCATGAAATATTGGATAGAGCCAATGCTAAGTACAAGCAACGACATGATCAACATTGGGTGCCACAAAACTTCCATATGGGCCACAAAGTGTGGCTACATTTGTAGAAGGAGCGCCTCACTAGACCCCACCGCAAGCTTCGCCTGCTCCAATATGGGTCGTACACCATCACCAAGGCTGTAGGGAATAATTCCTTTGAGCTCAGTATCCCACCATTCCTTTTTCTACACCTAATATTGAATGTGGACCGCCTTCGTCCCTACTTCCCACCTCTACTAGAAACCTCTGACATTGCAGAACAACACACACCAACAGAGTTAAACCCAGACTGCATGGAATAGGCCAGCATGGATTGTATCATGGACATGAAAATCAAGAACACTTTCTAACATAATATCCAACTTTAACGGGTTGTCAAAGTTGGCCAATTCCTGCACCAGGGCAAGTGGTTCGCTAGGGACCAAGTTGAGCAGAAGTTTCCTCATCTCATGGAGGAACTCAATGCAATGGGGACCATTTCTTCATAAAGGGGGAGGAATGATCCAGGTGGATATTAGTGGCCACCCACCTATTCCACGTGGGGCCCCACCATTGTCTCTTTCAATTTTTCAGTTTTGGCATGAAT
>JAXQQM020071200.1:0-81095 GCA_034641835.2 Pinus albicaulis
CTCCATCAGAGCAAGGTCATTGCTCTGCGATTTCAAATTTTGTCGTCACTCTTCTTCCTATAGCAGAATCCCTGTCAGCTCTTCAAACGCAGGGGCTTTCTCCCTTGCTGCCAGCCCTGTGATAAACATCTGGTATTCATTTGTCATTCCGTTCAACGTGATCGTGACCAGATCCGAATCGGAAAATTTCTCTCCGATATCTCCCAATCTGTCCTTCAGGTCTTTGACTCTCGCAATGAATCCAGCAGCGGACTCATTCTCCTCCATCTTCATCGCAAACATCTTTCCTTTGAGTGACAAGACACGGTTTGTATTCTGTGTCTGGTATAGGTTTTTAATCATCGTCCAAATGTCAGTGGCCGATTTACAGTCTCTAATATGCGGGATAATATTGTCCTTGACGGACATCTTCAATATGACCTTTGCTTTTGTCTCCCTTTTATCCCAGTCTTGTTCTTGTGCAGCTGATCCTGGTCTCAGCTCACTTCCTGTAACGATCGACCACGCATTTGTGCTTTCAAGTAAAGTCTGTATCTTGAATTTCCAGTTGGAGAAATTCGATCCATCGAGTTTGCCAGACTCGTGGAGATACGATTCTATACTGTTATTCATATTGTACTGATAAACTTTCTGATCCTCTGATGAATAATTCTACCCAACTGAACAATTGCAGGATACTAAAAAAAAAATCACCACATACCAGATCTTGACCATAACAATCTGATCTGCCTCCTCCGGACGAATCAGAAACTTCACTGCGCCACCACCGGGCAAGTCCGATCTGCTGCCACCGAGCAAATTAGGAACTTCAATGTGCCACCACCGGGCAAGTCTGATCTACTGCCATCGAGCGAATTCGGAACTTCAATGTGCCACCACCGGGCAAGTCCGATCTGCTGCCACCGAGCAAATTAGGAACTTCAATGCGCCACCACCAGGCAAGTCCGATCTGCTGCCACCGAGCGAATTTGGAACTTCAATGTGCCACCACCGGGCAAGTCCGATCTGCTGCCTCCAAGAAAATCAGGAACTTCAATGCACCACCACTGGGCAAGTCCGATCTTCCACCACCGGGCAAATTCGAAACTTCAATGTGCCACCACCGGGCAGGGCTGATCTGCAAAAAAATTGCAGACCTTCCCAAAGAGAAAGAGGCTGGCACTTCTTTGATGCGAAAAATCCGCGCCCAAATCAAAATGCGCGCGAGTACCAGCCCTGGCGCGCCTTTTGCGTGTACTTCCACGCCAATAGCGTATTTTGGCGCGCTGGCGTGCTTATCTCCCTCAAACCCGCGCCAGTCCTTTCTCCCGCTCAGAGATGATCAGTCATCTGAGACCTATGTTTCAAGTGTTACTGCAGTCCACCTGAATCTACGAAAACTTCTGTAAGCTCTTCCGCCACTACGGTTCTGTAATCAATGATGCATCTAAAAAAAAAAATTAAGGCTGTCCCTACTCTGAGCTCTGATACCAAGATAAAAATCACACTGAATTGAAAAAGAAGGAGTTGCAGCTCACAAGTGAGTACTGCACCTGGAGACTGCACTCAAACAGAGAGAACACTCTGAGTTTACTCTACATTCATGAATGAGGCATTACATCATTAAGTACATCACTAGGAATTAGGAAGTTTCAAACAAACTCCTAAATTGTAGGAACTAATCCTAAACTAAGGAGATATGTTACAACTTGTGTAACCATTTCTCCATTAATATAAAATAATATTAATTATTTTCAACTATTTCATATTCCATGGTCTGGTTTCTTCTACAGGTTTTCACAAATCATATCTCAAATCAGTTTGTGTATTTTAGAGGTACAATGTACATAATATTTTGGCACAAGGAAACATAATTGAGAGACTGACATAAGGATTTTATTACTAACCCATGCAAGGATGAGGAGAAACTGCGAATTTGAGGGTAGGAAGGTGAGGAAAGCCTTGAAATGTTACTGATGAGCTGATGAACCAATAAGGTGGTGAGCATAAAAGCACAACACTGCTCAGGTCCAGGTAAGAAGCTAAAAACAAGGTGCCCTTCCCAATAACGGAGCAGTTATTCTGGTGCAGGAAGGGACAGAATAACTGATGAAAATAATGTGCCCTTCCCAAGAACGTAGCAGTTATTTTTGCGCTGGAAGGGATGGAATAACTGATTCACTGACAGAGGAACACACCTTCAAAGGGTGGAAGGAAGGAATATCCAGTCAATTGCATTGATAAATGGCAAAGGTTGTTTTACGTCATACAAATTTTGGTGCCACCTACACCACAGGTATCTGTACATTAATCAACTGCAAAATCATGTCTTTCTTTCAATACTCGTTGTCGGGGAGAAAATAAACCTTTGTTTCTAGAGATAAAATGAACCTTTGTTAATTCCCTCTGTCTATTTCAATCCGAGAGCTCTTTACCTCACTGAGATTACTTTTAGCATCAATTATTAGATTTTCTTTAGCGACAGTTATTTTAATATGAGTACTTACGATTCTTGATGTTTCATTTTTAATTGGAAATAAAAAATTCAATATTACACCAGATCAAGTTCGGCTAGTCCCAAATAAGTTTTTTTTGTATTATTGGCTCTGCAGTATTTATGTCAAAGATTTTAATACCGATACTTACCATTCTTGATGTTTCTTTTTTAATTGGAAATAAAAGGTTCAGTCTTTCACCAATCACGTTCGGCTAGTCTCAAATAAGCTTTTTGTTGTATTATTTACTCTACAATATTTATGTCTTTTTTATCATATATAGTTGTAAAAAGTAGTTCGTTGGGATTCTAACATTGTACGAAAATGTTGAAAAAAGACATTTATGTTAGAATTTCTCATCTAAATTTTCTTGCAGTAAACAAAGTTGTAGTTATGGCATGCTTTTTAGAATTTTAACTTTTATTTTGAGTTTTATACTTTGAATCCTAATTTTACATTAAACTTTCTTGTATTATAAATAAATATATTGAACTATAAATAAATGTATTGAAAAATCCTGCAACAATTTTAAGTTTTCCAATAAAAGAACAAACTCAACAATCTGAAGTTTTCTAATAAAAGTCCAAGCTTTACATTTATAGAAAAAATATGAATTTATACTTGTGCAGGTTCCATGAATATATGGATAAACTTGGTCTTGTATTCTCGTTTTATTTACCTGATTGTGGGAAATATGTTGTGAAAATAACTTCTAGAATGTCACGATAACGATGAGAACTGGTATGTGCGATGTTCTTTTCTTCTTTGATCCTAAGGCTTAACTGAACTGGTGAATATATGAATTCCACCAAATGGCACCGAAGACTGTAGCTACCCATATTCTGTAGCGCTACATTGTTTAAAGGAAAAAGGGGTGGCACTTACTACATGCAGACATAACACCTATTACTACATGCAGGCATAACACCTGTTACATTCAGGCAGAAGCGGTGGCAAACAAATAGCAGTGGTGGCAGGCAGAAGCAGTGGCAAAGAGACAACGTACAATATAGATATTTTGGTTAAATATTTACTTTACTATCATTTGGTACCGGTGATCTAATGCTAGCATTAGTTTGGGATAGTCAAATCTCAAGAAAAAATATGAAATGATATCCATAGTTCTACCTTGGGAAGAGGGCAATATGACTGTGAAAATTCTATTCATCTTCTTGAATAACATGATTGCTATTATGGCAAAGACTAATGTTTTGTGAATATTTTGTGAAGGGACTAAAGCTAAGTAAACAATTTCGATTACTATAGTCCCAGGCCTGATGGCTAGGACTATGTGTACACATTAATAAAACTATATTTAATCGAATATATACTTATGATATAATGTAGAAGTCTTAAATAATTTGCTGCAAAGTCAAACTGGCTTCTCGTGTCTATGTTTTATACATGGTTAAAAATCCATGCAATACATCTTATTTAATGATTGTTAATGATGGCTCCCTGCATTGGGATTTTTCTTTCAGGTCTTGTTGTTTGCATTTGACTCCAGGTTACTGCCATGTTCATTTTGATCTAGCTTGCAGACTTGTTTAATCAAAGAAATTCGTATCAGTATGTTATATATATTGACAATTATTTCGATATTTGTTTTTTATTATTATTATAGGAATTATTGTTTTTAGTTTGTCTCCTGTTTTTACTTGCATGAAATTTTAAAAAATATTTCAGGTTCACAAACCATTTTTAAATAAAATTGCTTTAAAATTAATTGTTTAATATTTTTTTAATAAATAGAAAGTAATTGATGTGTTTTTTTATTGTTAAATTTTATAAAAATTAAACTAGTACAATCATATATCGATAGATATATATGATTCGATATATATTAATCATATGTAGAATGAGATTGGTAAATGTGATTGAAATCATTGATAAATTTTAAAGATATAGATCAAATATTAATAACAATATTAATATTCATATTGATAAGTATCTAATAATAAAAATAATAAATTAGAAAAACAACTATTAATATTACTATTATTGCTATTTAATATTATTATTCTTACTAAATTTAATATCTTTATTAATTAATAAAAAATAATTAATTCATTTTTATTATTAATTAATTATTATGATTATTTATTTAATAATTTAAATATTATCTTTTTATAATTTATATTAACTTTTATTAATTAATTTAACCAAAAAGTTTTATATTAAATCTAAAGATTAATATTATAAATTTTATGAATAGTATTATACTTTAAGAATATGAACCCTTCGATTAATAAATCTAAGTGGTTGATATAATAAACTCAAGGAAATATTAAACCCAAGGGATTAACGATAAAAACCCATCAGATTATAAACCCTAAAGAAAAATATTAAACCCAAGAGATTGCTATTATAAACTCAAGGGAATAATAAACCCAAGGGATTAACAATAAAACCCAACAGATTATAAACCCTAAGGAATAATATTAAACCCAAGGGATTGATATTATAAACTCAAGGGATTAAAAATAAAATCCCAACAGATTATAAACCCTAAGGAATAATATTAAACCCAAAGGATTAATATTGTAAACCCAACGTATATAAAAAATAAGATAACTATCATAAACCCTAAAATAATCATGGTTGACCATGATTTACCATGGTTCATTTAAATATTGAGCCAATATTTGTGGCAATGCAACTTTCGACCATGGTTGACCATGATTTATTTTCATATTCAGACAATCTTTATCAAAATGCGACATTGGACCATGGTTTATTTTTATATTGAAAAAATCTATGAGAATGTGACGTTGAACCATGGTTGACCATGATTATAAATCCAAGGAATTTATATTAAGCCCAAGGATAAATATTATAAATTGTATGAATAATAATATACCATATGAATATGAACTTTTAGATTAATAAACCCAAGGGATTGATTTTATAAACCCAATGGGAAAATATTATAAACATTAAGATAAATATTATAAACCGTAAAATAAACATGGTTTACCATAGTTTACCACGGTTGATTTTCATCTTTGTCACAATGCAACATTGGACCATGGTTGACCATTGTTGATTTCCATATTGAGACAACCTTTGTCACAATGTGACATTGCACCATGGTTAATCATGGTTGACCATGATTATAAACCAAAGGGATTTATATTAAACCATAGGATTAATATTATAAACCCTATAAATAATAGTATACGCTACAAATGTGAACCCTTAGATTAATAAACCCAAGGGATTGATATTATAAACCCAAGGGAATAATAAACCCAATGGATCAATACCAAAAACCCGAGGGATTGAAAACCCAAGGGAATAATAATAAACCCAATAAATTTATATTATAAACCCAAGGTATATAAACCTTAAGACAAACATTATATACCCTTAACTAAACATGGTTGACCATGGTTAATGTTCATATTGAGACAATCTTTGTCACAATGTGACATTCAACCATGCCTGAACATGGTTCAACATGATGGATTTCCATATTAAGAAAATATTTCTCACAACGCAACATTTGAGCATGGTTGATTCTCATATTGAGAAAATATTTTTTCACAATGTGACATTGTACAATGGTGTTTTTATGACTACAACAACCTAATTTGTGTTATTTTTTTTATAAAATAAAGAAAATAAAAATGGTCGTATATACATACATACATACATACATATATCTTATTTAAAAAGTACCCCTTCTCTTTGTAAATAGTTTTTTTTCAAAAACTTAAAAAGATTAATAACTTAAAAAGTCAAAAAAAAATTTATGAAAGGTAGAGCTCAGACCTATGTATTTGGAAAAAAGAAAAAAAATGTTCCCGACCTTCCGAATTCTAAATATAGTGGGGTCAGGCTTCATACTTGAACATAATAAAACAACTTTCTTGGCACCTGACCTCCCAACTCTAGATGTTTGTCTTACCTTGACTACAATTCACGTTGGGGTCAAGGTCACCTATGCCACAAAGTTATATGTAATAGCATACGAATTCCGACTACCCAACTCACTTCCTCCGTGACTACGAATAAAATATTTATTTATTGGTTTTTGTGTCAAGCATCGTTTTCATCTAGTTTTATTTTTCTCTTTTAAATTAAGTCACAAATTAAAATCACTCATGTTTGAATAAAACCTTTCTCGACCTTCGAACATCCAACCTCACCTCGATTTTTGCACAAAATAAATTGAAACATCTCGTCACTTTAATGAAAAATTATCACCTTTCATGGGTATTTATTGTTGCTCGTCCCAAGGGGTTTAAACGAAATTTATCAAGTTTCCTCCTTTCCACCTTTTATTTTCCATTATGTTCTTAACATATTGCTTACACATCTTGTCTGAAACTTCTCTTTCATTACAAAGAAATAATTTCAAAGTATGTCTAAGGCTTCTAATTTCTGGTAAGCATGCACTCTCATAGAGAATTCTATTCGCAAATTCGATATTTGTTACAAAAATTTTAATTGTTTTAATTTTTTTTTCAATATATAATACGGGTAAGAAAGGTAAATCTACCACGTCAAATCAAGTTACCCAAAAAATTAAGGAATGACTAAAGGGAGTAGAAAATATGGAACCAGAAGATTACAATCTCGAACTAGCTATAATTCACGACACCGCCTTCAAAAATTATATGGAAAGTAAGATGAAATGGGAAGAAATTTATAATTTATTTGAAAATAGAAGTTGGTTAAATTCAGAAACTTATACTACGAACAAAAACACTTAGTCTGGAAAAATTAGTGGTATTGAACTACACAAAGTTGTTGCTAGAGCCAAAAAATTTCCTTACTATGACATGCACATATTTCTATCCGCACAATATTAAACTACAATAAAAAAATTATAGCCTCTTTGAAACCAGAAATACTTTTAGCAATTCATAAGTTTAGTCCTCCCAAATTTTTCTTAACCATTCAGTTTCTGTATAATTTCAATGACACAGTATCCAAGAACTATGAAAGGAATTATGATAAAGTTGTTAAAGATTGGTTATAAGAAGATAGAGAAGGGTTCAAACTTAAGTCTTCAAATGGATACATTATTTCCATTTTCAAAAGATCATTAGATTCCTCATCAAAAAGTTGTCCCAATTATATGGAGAGAAATACCTTGAGCATTGCAAGTTGTAATGGATGGCTTTAGTGCACAATATACTCAATGATTCGAATTGTTTCAATTGGGAAAATATTCTTTCGCAAAATTTAATAGATGCCCTAAATTTATCCATTTTATCTCCTCCAGGATATGAACATATGTTTTTCATGTCAACTTATATTATGGATATTATAATTTCTTCTATTCAATTTCCTTTGATGAAATGGAATTAGCCACTTGATAAGCAAGTGACTATATAGAATTATGCCTCTATTTTGTGGGAAAGTAACTTCAAATTCCATTTTTATGAAATTTGTAACTATGTGATGATCCCTTTCCATGAGATTCTATTTGGAAAAAACCCTCCTAGGGTTAGTTAAGCCATTAAAGAGGCTTTACAAGAAATAGGAGACTTGTTTGTGGAAGAATTATTCACATATATCAGAGTTTATGGAAGTGAAATTGGCCCTTATCTTCTTCCTAGATATATTCCAGAGAGGATTTATTTAAGAGAGGTATCCAATCAAATTGACTTGAATGGTCAAGCTCGGAAAATGAGCAAACTTCAGAGGAAAATATGGCTGAATTTCCCAACCATCTTTGGAAAATATTGCCTCAAGATCAAGGACATGCATTTAAGGAGGTTGAATAACTCCAACATGTTTGGTTTTAATCATTTCCCCTTTATGATTATGATCCTAGAGGAATCATTAATGAACATTATAATTTTTTTAGTTTCTTCAAAAACTTCACACACCATATGCCTATTTTTGGTGATATTTTCATCGATATTGATAATTTTCAACTAGCATGTGAAATAGGATAGTTGTTGTGTAGGGAGGATATAACTAAGCTGCAAGAGTTTAGAAAAAATATTAATGAGGAATTCCCTAAATAGAAGTGTTGGGTCCCTATAAGACTAGTGTATCCCATTATTTTTGGTGTTAGTGTATCCCCCTTATTGTTATTGTTGTACCCATGTAGTCCCCATAGTCTTATTATTGTGCCCCATAGAATCCTAGTATTTTTATTGTTGTTCCCTCACATTATTAGTGTTATGTCGACGTTGATTATATTGTGACCCCTTAGACCCCTATATATAGAAAGGAAGTTTTTCCATATGAATCATCCAAGAATTTTTCATTTATGTAATGTAAAGGAGGTTTCCCCTTCAAAGAGGCTGATTTCTAAGTCTTTGGTCTATATTTTCTTCTATTTTGTGAGCTGGTTGCACAAAATTTGGTATCAGAGCTTTGGATTCTATGGTTTCGCTTCTTAAAAAAAGACACGTTGGAATTTTTTCTATAACGCTTTTTTATACGAAGCTTCAAAAGATGAATTCCAAACCATGTGGATTTGAAATCTTGGTGAACTTTGAGCTGAAATTTCAGATCTTAGTTCATTATATTTGCGGATATATGATCCAAGGAATGTAGGATTTTTGCAAGATCCAAAATTCAGTCTAAAATAGGTGACCTAGGAAAAATTGTCATAAATTTCATTTCAAACATCATATTTGAATTCCGTAAAATTTGAAAGAAATTGCATGAAATTAAGTTTTTTCGTGTAGAAATTTCAAGGCCAAAGGTCTAAAAAGTGATATGTGGCACTCTTTACAATTTATATCTACTGCATCATTCTATAATTAGGTCATCTTGGGAGATCGTGCATAACTTTATCTTGAAGAATGCAAATTAGGTCTGACTTGTAGCATTATAAAGAAGACTATGAGGGATACTACAGGACCTAATTTCAAATCTTGGGGATCCAAAATCACAGAGATACATCAGGTTCAATATCGAGCTCCTCAAAATCAAGAATAAGGTGTGTATTTTTTTTTTAAAGTGCATAACTTTTGTTTGAAAAATCAGTTTGAAGTGATTCCAAGGGAATATTGAAGCATATATATATATATATATATATATATATATATATATATATATATATATATATATATATATATATATATATATATATATATATATATTAGGTTCAAGTACTTTAAGAAAAGTAATTCACATATTCATGTAGTCATATAACACATGAAAGATAACTTGTGATGAGAATTACAATACCAAGTGCAACAATTTTTGCTCTCGCAAAGAGTAACCAAAAATGAAATAGAAGAAAAAATGGAATATTTTATGGATGAATTAAAAGCGAACATGGATGGTTTAAAATCGGGCATAGAATTTAAGATGGATGGTTTGAAAGTAGACATTGAATGTTTGACGGAAGGTTTGACAAATTTTTTGCAAGAAAATATTTCTGATGGTGACAAGGTAATCCTTGAAAATCATGATAAGGACAAAAGGAATATGAATTGTGATTTAAGAAACTCCAATGTTGGGTTTAAGAACCATCGAATTCCAAAAAATATAGGAGGAAGTTTGACGGAAAGGTTCGGTAACATGGATACTACAAATGGAGCAATATTTTGATCTCCATGATGTGCAAAATTCACAAAAGGTACGCATTGCAATTTTTTATTTAGAACCCAATCAGTTTGTATGGTATCAATGGATTTGTTCTTGTAAATCACTTGTCACTTGGTCAATTTTTACAGAGGAATTGATAGCACATTATGAGGATTCAAAGACAAACACCTTTTTTAGCAATTGATAAATCTCAAACAAAAGGGTTCAATGAAAGAGAACATAGAGGACTTCCAAAAATTGAATCAGGGTATCAAATATTCCAGAAGAGCATAGGATTGATGTCTTGATAGGGACTTTGGGAACCTAATTCATTGGAGAAGGCATTCAAGGTGGAAATACAAGTTGAAAGAAACATTATGGAAAAAAGGAAGTCTACCAATCACAACGATAAAGATGGAAATGGTGTTTCACCTAGCCTTACACAACCTACAAGGTGGACACAACAAAAATTGGAGTAAAAAAGAGAAAAAGGGCTATTTTATAGTTGTGATAGAAAATAAAAAAAACTTCATAAGTGCACTGAGAAGAAATTATTTTACATAGATTGTGAAGAGGAGGAAGAAAAGGAACAAGAAACATAAAAAGAGGAGGATATACACTAGGAGCCAACCCTGGATAAGGAAGAAATGAATCTAACCATATCTTCTAATGCATTGGCAAGAATTACCATTCGTCAAACTCTCAATGTAGAAGGATATATCAAGAAAAAACAAGGTAATAGTGATGATTGATTCGGGTAGTACCCATAATTTTATTCATTGTAAGATAGCCAAGGAATTAAATTGCTTCATATATCTGGAACCAGAGTGTCAAGTGATGGGTGAAAATGGAAGAAATATAAATTTCTTAGGAAAGTGCCATAATATCAAGGTAACCATGGGATAATATGAATAGTCCAATGCTTCCTATTCCAATGGGTGGTGATGATGTTGTACTAGGAGTCCAATGGTTACAATATTTGGGGACTATGGATTTTAATTTTCATGAACTTTTCTTGAATGTTTTTTGGGAAGTACAGGAAGTTGAATTATGGGGTATCATAGGGAAACCAAGAAATATAATCATCTTTAATTCCATGAAAATTCTTCTAATAAATAACAACAAGGTGTAATTGCATAATTATGCTCAGTACAGGTTCAAACTTCGAAATCCTTTATTTCTCGAGATCTCAAAAAAGACTTCGACAATCATTCCAAGGTGTTTGAGACTCCCAAAGGCCTTCCACCTATTTGTGATCATGATCATTCTATTCGTTTGATTCTAGGAAATTTTCCTCCAAACATCAAGCGTTACAAAAATCCTTATGCCCAAAAGAGTGAGATTGAATGTATGGTTGTAGAAATGCGAGAGGCCAGTATAATTCAACCTAGTCAAAGTCCTTTCTCTACTCCAATATTATTGGTGCACAAGAAGGATGGATCGTGGAACATGTGTCCAGATTATAGGGAGCTCAACAAGGTTACTATTAAAGATAATTTTTCCATTCCTTTCATTGATGAATTATTTGGTGAATTACTTGGAGAAATTTACTTCACCAATTGGATCTTGGTTCAGGATTTCGGAAAATAAGAATGAAGATTGAAGACATTCTAAAAACAACATTTAGAACTCATGAGGGTCATTATGACTTTTTGGTCATGCATTTTGGGCTTACCAATGCACCTTCTACATTTCAAGGTTTAACGAATTCCATTTTCAAACCCTTCCTTAGAAAATTTGAGTTAGTATTTTTTTATGATACACTAATATACAACAAGTATTGGAATGGTCATGTTCAACATGTGGGCAGGGTGCTCAAACTATTGGATGAGAAAAAATTATATGGAAAAACCTCTGAATGTTACTTTGGAGTACAAGAGATGGAATATCTGGGTCATATTGAATCTCTTGAGGGTGTCAATGTAGACCCTAACAAAATTAAAGCCATTATGGAATGGAAAAACCTCACAACCATAAAGCATATGCGAGGATTTATCAGGTTGATTGGGTATTATCGCAAGTTTGTTAAGAATTATGGGAGAATAACTTCACCTCTAAAAACATTATTGAAGAAAGTTGCATTTTATTGGACTCCAAAAGAAATTAATGCCTTTCAACATCTTGAGGAAATGTGCCAAGCACCATTCTTAGCTATCCCAGACTTCAAAAAAACCTCTATTGTGGAATGTGATGCCTCGAGAAAAAGAATTGGTGTTGTTTTAATGCAAGAAACCATACCCATTACTTTTGAAAGTCGTCTAATTAAAGGAAATTTTTTACATAAACCTATTTATCAGAAGGAAATAATGGCAATACTACATGCACTTAAGAAATGGATACTTTACCTAATGGGAAGAAAATTCAAGGTAAAAACAAATCATGATACTATTAAATAAATTTTAGAACAAAGATTATCTTCAGAAGAGCAACAAAAATGGGTCACAAAAATTTTGGGTTATTACTTTGAAATCATCTACAAAAAATGGAAGCAAAATGTTTTTGTGGATGCACTCTCAAGAAAAAATGAGGATGTGGAAGCATTTCTTTGTTCCATTTCTATTACTCCACCATATTAGATAACCAAAGTAAGAGATGAATGGAAGAATGATGAAGAAGTGTGGGAGCTCATTCAAAAGTTACAACAAGATCTTAGTACATATGATACATTTAGTTGGAAAAATGATTCATTAAGGTACAAAGATCGCTTATATCTTTGTAAGAATTCCCAACTCAAAAAAAATATTCTTTTGGAATTGCAAACCTCTACCTTAAGATGGAACTTAGGATTTTTAAAAACATACCACAGGGTTAAGAAGGAATCCTTTTGGGATGGCCTTAAATTTGATATTCAAAATTTTGTGGCAAAATGTTTATTTTTCCAACAAAATAAAGTTGAGATAATTAAGACCCCGGGTCTATTACAATATTTATCCATTCCAAGTCTATGTTGGGAGGAGGTTTCAATGGCTTTTATCACAAGTTTACCCAATTCCAAAGGAAAGAGTGCATCATGGTGGTAGTTGATATACTTACCAAGTATGCACACTTTTTTGCATTATCACATCCATTTAAAGCCAATACAGTTGCTACTGCATTTATGGAAACAATACAAAAGCTACATGGAAACCCAAATATTATTGTAAGTGACAGAGATCCCATTTTCATTGGAAATATTTGGAAATAATAATTTTCTTCTTTGGGTACTCAATTAGCTCATAGCTCATCTTATCATCGCCAATCCAATGGGAAAACTGAGATAGTGAACAATTTTTTGGAAGGATATATTCGTTGTTTTGTATACGATAAACATACACAATGGGTCAAGTGGTTACCTCTGGCTGAATGGTGGTATTACACTTCCTTTCATATCATATTCAAGAGAAAATTCTAAGGTTCAAGCAGTATAAGATCAGATCGAGCATCAACAACAAGTTCTCCAACTCTTAAAGGATAACCTCACTTTGGTGTAGAATCAAAAGAAACAACAGGAAGGTCAACATCACAATGAAAGAAGTTTTGATGTAGGAAACTGGGTATTTTTATAGCTATAACCATAGAAACAAATGTCCCTCAAGCAAGCTAAGAAGGATAATAATTTATCACCAATTTATTATGGTCCTTACAAGGTGTTGCAAAATATTGGTACTATGGCATACAAATTGGAGCTTTCGACATCTTCGTGAGTGCACCCAATTTTCCATGTTTCATGCTTAAATAAGTTTATAGGTGACAAGCTCCCAGTTCAAACAATATTTCTAGAACTTGACGAGGAAGGAAAAATAATATTGGAAGCTGAATTAGTCACAGAAACAAGATCTTAATAGCTACGAAATCGATCAAATTCATAGTATCTCATCAAGTGGAAGAAATTACCTATTGAAGATTCCATATGAGAGGATGAGAATTTTTTACAGAAGCATCCATAACTACCCAATCATTGAGGACAACACTTTTTCAACGGGAGGGGAATGTTAGGTCCCTATAAGACTAGTGTATGCATATCCCCTTATTGTTATTGTTAGTTTATCCCTCTTATTATTATTGTTGTATCCATGTAGTCCCTATAATGTTATTATTGTGCCCCATAAAAGCCCAATATTGTTATTGTTATGCCTTACATTATTATTGTTATGTTGGCTATGAATATATTGTGACCCCTTAGACCCCTATATATAGAAAGGAGGTTTTTTTTCATTTGAATCATCCAAAATTTGTTCATTTATGTAATGCAAAGGAGGTTTCCCCCTCGAAGAGGCTGACTTCTAAGTCATTGATCTATATTTTCTTATTTTTTTTAATTGGTTGCATAACAAGAAGATTATTCATACTAACATTCAAATTGAAGGGATGAAATCTCTTTAGATTCTCAAACACACTTTCATATAATGTTTCCTCTTTTGAAAAAATAATATAATCTCAAGTTGAAAATGTTCATAATGTTTTTTTTACAGCTCCAGAGACAAACACAACCAAGGAAAACACTATTAAAGAAAGAGTTCCAGATAGTCAGATAGACCAACAAGGTCAAAGGATCACAAAAGTCAAATATAAGAAACAAAATAAACCAAAGAAAGATCACGTAATAGAAAAATAGAATTCCTCTTCCAAGGGTATCATTATTATTCATGGTCCAGGTGAAACCATTCACGTAGATACAAAGTCCAATAAAATTGATGAGAAAGTAAAAAATATGCATATTGATAAAAATAAAGATGAGAAAATTACTAGCACCCCTGAGTCAACATTGATCGGTTTCTTTTCCATACAAAAAGACTTTGTTGGGTAGCAATAGAAAAATACTGAAATTTATATTCCAAGGACTCCTCATGACACTACCATGACTCCTATTTCCACCAAAATTCCTCTTCATTATTTTTTATTTAAACTTGTGACTACAGCTGAAATTGTTCTCGAAACTCTTCCATCCTTGACTAAGTATTACTTTAATGTTAAAACTAATTCAGTTGTGAGAATAAATAATAAAAGAAAGTTTTAAATTTCTAAAACTATTTCAGAATTCAGTTGGGAAGCAACAACAAATTTTGATGAAAAAGTTGAAGAATACTTACAGGCTCTAAGAGACTTTATCAATTATAATCAACACATTGTTGGTGAAATTTTTGTGACCTATAATAATAGCCTATATAAGATCAAATGTATAGAAAGTGAAATAGAAAAGAGTAAAGTATTCAGTGAATAGAGTTGGTAAAACCATTCTGCAGCACTTTTAGGAGAGATTTCCATTGAAAGAGAAAACTGACAAAGTCAATTTCAAAATGAATTGAATGAATTGAAACTCAAGCCTTCCATAGAGATTGAGGAAATCCAAAATTCACATGAAGACCAAAATAGAATATTGAAGAAATAATTTGACAACAACATTGAAACCATGACCAGAGCAATGAAGGAAGAAATTGAAAAGCTTAAGTCTCAATCAATTCAAATTCATGAACAGGAAAATAGTCTGGAGGTTTTGAAGGCACAATCAATACACATTAGTGTAATATTGAGGACTGACCAGGCAAATTTTTATAAAAAAATGGATAAAATTGTCATATTTTATCAATATGCTTTGGATCTTGAAGAGATAATTGAATCTTTAGTCGAAGAATATAAGTACATTACAGAAAAATTTACATCATTTCTTGAATGGGAACACAACTTCGCCGTGAGAACATTTATAAATTCTTTAAAATGCAGAAAAGACTAATGTATTCTTATTTTAATCAATGATATTTTGAGGAAAAAAAATTAAAGAATGCATCAAAAGGACCACTGAACATTGTCTGTCAGTATGGGACATGGGAACATATTTTATAGAATAATTCGATTTATTAGGATCCAAGCCATTAAAAGAAGCAATATATGGGTCAATGAAACATCATCTGAAATACAATGCTACAAATGACCAAAAATTCATAGATGGCCTTAAAACCTGAACTAAAGTAATTTTTCATTCATATCTATAGTTTCCCTTTGAGAAAATCAAACTGATTTCTAAATTTAGAATTAAATATAAAAAAAGAGGTTTTTAGAATTTAATATCAATGTGCCAAGTCAATATCAATAATTTTCATCTTATTTACTTCTCAACAATTTCTCAAATGTTCTCAGATTGGGATAATTATATAAATATAAATGCACCTCATCTGCTCAGCTTGCAAAAGGAGGAGGAAGTTTGAACGACCTAACAAAATTTTCTGGAGAAAATAGTTTAAATAAGGATTAAAGTTTTAGAGCATAACTTTTTATTTTATCACAAAAAATATTGCAGATTTTGTGATTTAAGACAATTAAACAAATTTTTCTTGTTTTCATTAGCTTTTGCATGAACACTTACATTGCAATAAGGGTCCATAACTAGATGAAGCTCAAGACTTGTATTTTTCAATGTATTTTTGAATTCAAAGCTTTATGAAGATGAAAAATTAGAGTTGAATGTGTGTTGAGATATGTGATTGAATTTCTGTCATCAATTTAATTTCTTAATGGATGTATATACTACTCAATTTTTAAGTTTATTCATGTTTATCTCTGGTTGAATATTAGGTTATTTTATTAAATACTTCTTAGGAAATGTTACACCTTCTTTTCTTTCTGATTTTTTTTTATATCTCTTCCGTCATTGCATATCTGTTTGATAGTGAAGCATGATATTCAATATATATGGAATTAAATTTCTCTTGTTTTAAAGATAGGTTCTTTTCAATTTATTTATTTTTGGCATTACATGCACATATACTGTTGAAAAAAGACTTGTATTTTTTAATCAATTCTTGAAGTGAAATATTTTTGAAGACCAAAATTTAGAGTTGAATGTGTATTGAGCTATGACATTGATTAACTATCACCACTTTAATTTTTCAATGAATGTATATGGTACTCAATTCTTAACTTTATTCATGACTATTAGAGGATGAATACTGGGATATTATGTTAAACACTTCTTAAGATATCTCACAGTTTATTTTCTCTATCAAGTAGAATTGTTATCTATTTTTCGATTTCATATCTATTTAATAGTGAAGCATGACATTCAAACTATAATGCATTTAATTATTTTCGCTTCCAACATAAGTTATTTTCAAGTAATTTATTTCTGACATTGGAAGAAATGTTTTTTTTGAAAAAATATTATAAATAAAGAAAATAAATATCTTACAGTGATATCGACTTTAATCGTTCCTCCTTTTTCTTCCTAAGTGTGACATATGCACTCTTTTACAATTTAGAAAAATTTTGAAAAGAAAATATGGTGAAATTCATAAACCATCTAATGATTTCACTCTTGATATAACTATAAATTTCAAAGCCTACCTCTCTCTATCACTAATATCTATAGTAGCTCGTTGCAAATACATCCCCTGTGTTTTTTGTATAGTGAAGACACATGCCATTTTTAAAGGCATTTGTTTAATATTCCCTCTAACAAGAGGTGTTATGGGCACCATGATTAGACAATTTATATCAAATGGAAAACCTGTGTACTTTTCAAAAATAATTGTAGCGAACCATGGAAGTTCAAAGGGTTTTGAAGAAGGCATATAGAAGATATATTCAATATATCAAAGTGTAAAATTAACTAACCCAACTTCAACCCCGAAATTACTTGTAAACATGACACTCTCTCGAGGACATAGAAAATCCTCATGGTCCAACACATCATTATCATTGTCAACTATTTATGTTCTTCTATTGTGCTCTAAAACACACCTTGCAATAGGAAAATTTAATGAGTTTAGCGTCTTCTCATTGTGCAGGTTAACCAAATTATTCGTTGTAAAAAAGTGAAGCAAAGAATCAAATAAATGCTTTTCCTTTGGATGTAAGAAAATTTCTAGACATGACATGAGAAGATCCTAATCATGTAGAAAAGGTTATGCATTCCTGATATTGGTTAGATATTTTGAAAAGAGGCTTTTCTAGGATCATCTCCTTATTGATTGAAAATTTAATCCAAAGTCACAACAGTATTGAAGCTTTTCCACAACACTTTCTATGTTGTTTTACCTACATACAAAGGTATATCCTTAATAGGAGGGAGCTATCCAAGGTTACCCATAAGAATCATGGACCTGCCACCAAAAGGATAAGCCTTGTTTAAATCATTAAAGGCTTATCACAAACGTGAATCTATATGTATAAATAACTTTAGACATATAAAGCTCATTTCATAAATCAAATCATATCGAATGTGCCTCATTTATTCTTGAAACATTATTAGAACCTAGTCATTCCATGGTTTCATATATTTTATAGGAATTTTTTAAGTTGAACGTATTGTTTTTGCATGTATATTAAAAGAAACTATACAAGTTGGAGCAAGAAATAATAGTGTAGTTCTTCCATCCGTTGTAGAAGCGGAAAGAGCAATAGAAATATAGTCAATAAGAGGAGACTTTCCAGTTTTAGTTTTTCCTTGAGTAGTCATTTTTAGAGCATCATTGTTTCCAACATCAACAAAGTGGCATATAACAATTTCAAAAGTAGCTCGTTTTTTATAAGAAAAGGACGTAGGTGACATTATTGTCTCCGCAATTGTTTTTCCATTGACAACACCCACATATTAGGAATATTTTACAAAATGAATAACATGTTCTACAATTTAATTTGACACCATTGTCTCCTGCCAATTATAATGAATATCATAGTCCCTTTTACCAATATTTTCAAGGTTAGAAAAAACCAACATTGTTTGCAGGAATAATGCGGGAAAGAAGCTACCACTCTTTAGAATCTCTATCAATATTATTTTCATGAACAAGGGACTCAACATCTTATTCATTACTCTCATTTGGAAAATGAGCTTGATCAACATGCCACACACGTTACCTTAAATTCCTCCAATTCTCAGTGAGAATTTAACTTGAAAGTCCTATATCTGAAGCAATGTAACGAAATGGCTTGTATAAAATAAACTCAGTCCAACAAAAATTTTCAAACACTTACGACTCATCATTCGAAATAGCATAAAACTGCAGCCAGACACAAATAATAGCATGCACATATCGTGGTATTTGTGGTTCTTGGATATGATTGGCATTAAAATCCCCGATCATGTTGTTTATATTAAACACAAATTTTGCAGAAAATGCGGGCGTGTTTGATAAACCTGAACAAAATTTTTTTCTCATGAAATTTCATCAGAATCCATCAATAGTTTTTGGAGTAATCTATTGGAAAAATTTAAGTGTTTTTTTTTTTTTAACACACAACAAGACGTATATTTAGTAACATATGGTAGGTTTATTCTGCTCCAATTTCATGGTTAACAAGTTTTTTTGCAAGAAACCTTCTATATGAAAATAATGGGGAAGCATCAAATTCACTTAAACTTGTAGCCCTTGTCAATATTTCATGATAACATTCAGATATTCATTGAGCCTTCGAAGCATATTTTGCAATATATTTAAAAATTGCATGTCGAGAAACAACTGGTTGAAAATCAACATTTTCTCGCCACATTATCAAAATATCAACATTGTGAACATTTAAACGATCATCGTTCTATGCTACTTCATATTTATTTTTCCCTTTTTCATATATGAACATTATAGACTCATCAAGGACCTGTAATGGAGCATTGTAATGGCATGAAAGGATAGATCAATTTTTTTCGTAAAGAGGAAACAACACTGCATTTTGTGTGTCTTTGGAAAATTTTCACCAAGTGATCATAATATTCATAAGGATTGCATGAAAAAAGAAAGGGTCCTCATTAAGACTTCTAGGAACCATGACATTTTGATGTTGGATGTCTCGTGGATTCCAGGTTTTTACATATTTTTCAAAGTATCACATCATTGCATGAATATCCAAAGGGTTGGAAAATTGCAGTTTTTCCATATTCATAGCTCTTGGAAACCATAGGAAACCTTGGATGTGTGTTGAACCTCTATGTTTCCAATCATACCTGGAAAAAAATTACTTAAGATATATAAAACAACCAAAATAACAGACATGCCATTCCAAACCCATAAATAATACAAAAAAATATACATGGACGAACCTATACCAAAAGTCTTTAGCTCCAATAGATTTTTGAAGAACTAAATCACAAAATATATTAAATATTTGGTTCATATAAATAGAAACTATATGTGGGTACTGAATATCATTTTAAATTTTTTTTTGTATGCTCATTTTATTGATGACAATGTGTATTTGAAGGCATAAGACAATGCAAATCAGGCCACTTTTTGCGAGTGGCACTTAATGTAAACAAAAAAGTTGCGCAACCTAACTGTGTGATCATTTTAGTGAGTCCAATATGACACTTTGTCCCATATGCCCTTGTACCCCTAAAATAACACCCAAAATGCATTAATTTCTTAGCCAATTTATTGTGAGTAAAATCCCAAAGTTATTGACACAACTCTTCAACAGTTGCAGGTGCATTCTCATGGATATTCTTCTTCCAAAATAAATAAGTTTTTCCATGGCTATGATGTAGCATAATCATATTTAACAAGAAATATCAACCGAGTATGATTTCCAAATTTTTGATCATAATATATAAGTAGATGTAAAACATATTTGTGCATTTCAAAATTACAAATATGTGGGTGCAACTAATAAACATCACCACTATGTATAAAGTAGGGAATTCCATGGATGCCAACCCTTCATTATTATATTCATTGATGGGAGATGTACCAATACATGGACAATCCACTCATTCATTGTCTCTAGAATATGTGTTTTCAATGAGTCTTCTTATTTGATCCACTTATTTGCATTCATTAAGCATTAGCGAAATAAAGGATGATGGATGATAGTGTAAAAAATAACCCCTAATGTTTCAATGTCCTCATCGGCTCTCCTTTTTTCATCCATATCACTATCTACATATTGTAGCTTGCTACACACATCAGTAGGTCATTTCGGGAGAGTAGAAACATGATCCATATAAATTTCAACACCCCTATATTCTTTATCCATCTCAATTTTGTAAATAAATGTATCCATCACACACTTTCTCTTCATATAACATTCACAATATTTGGAGTCAACACGACACCTTCTAATAATCAGAAAATCAATTTGTTCTAATTGTCATGGAATCTTATTTTCAATCAAACATATGTATTGTAGAAAACTAATTGTATTTCATCTATATCTATAATTCCCACCATGAGCATATGTCACTTGAAAATGGGTTTTACTTGTTCTATTAGCTTTTCTTCAAGTTGCGTTAAAAATCTTAGAACCTCAGGTTGTTCACCGGGATACATGATGTTAAAGAAAGATAAATAGGGAGAACCTTTCAACCTCAGGTTGTTCAAGAGGATACATGATGTTAAAGAAATATAAATAAGGAGAACATTTCTCACTCTTATGTCATTTAAAGATGGGTCCTTTATTCCATCTCACAACTTGTATAGCAGGATAGCATTCATTTAACATTTGGCACATTTACACAAAAGAAAAGTTATTAATCCTGCACTGAAATTTTTATGCACCTAAATCATCTCTCTGCTAAAACGATGGTGAGAAATTGCATTATATCTACAAAAAAAAATCTATATTGAGGATGACGGGACACAACTTTCACAATTGGAATATTGACTTGAACATTTGTTTCCATAAAATGATGGGAATCCATTCTTCTATATTGGTTTCATTTTTGTTCATTCTGCTTACAGATACTATAAATCATAATGTTAGAATGACATATAAAATGGCAAGTTAAACTTTTGAGGTGAAAAATAAGTTGAACAGAGAAAACATATACATTTTCTTGCCATTTTCTGAGGATTTTAAACTGATAAAGGTTTCCTTGGTTGTGAATTTATTTCTCCACCATTATTCACTCAAATATTTTTTTGCAAAAAAACATAAAATAAAAGATGAATTATATATATATATATATATATATTGAAATGAACAAATCCTAGAAAAATAAATTCACTTGAAGCACCTGTCTTATCTAAAGAGACGAACTATGCATAGCTTTTGTAGTAATAACGATATTGTCTACATAGTTGCTTTGAGAAACACTTCTTCCCACATTCACAACATAATGTCACAAAATTTCAACCATCCCATAAAGCATAATACTATCAACAAAAATTTCTGATGTCACTAATTATTTCATGGAATCATTCTGCCTATTTTGTGTTATTACATCTCTTCCATAATTTCTACAACACTCATGGTTTCCACTTCTATGAAGGCTCTCTATGGGTGAAAGCATGGAGCTAGGTTACACTTTTCGGCAAGAGAGGGCGCATTTGGGTGGAAAAAATAATGGTTCGATTGACCCATTTAAGTGCTCGATCGAGCTCCTAGGGCACTAAAAATTAACTCGGTCAAGGGTTAAAACAAACCCTTGATCAAGAATTATGGCTCAATCGAGCCATTTTTTTAATTAAATACCGCACCCACAGTCTACACGTGCCATTTTCAATGACTGTGGGTAATTTGAGAGCTTGATCGAGAGTGTGACGATAGCTCGACTAAGAGTATTGGAGCTTGATCGAGAAATTGAAGCATGGAGTGTTCAAATCAATCTCGCTAACAACCTCTTCAATGTCCCAGAGGCTCAAATGAAGGTAGGTATTCTATTTTTTTTTGTATTTCTATTTTTTTTTTTGCAAAATTAAACAAATTAATTAAAAAAAACAATTCAAAAACCATGAAATACATAGAAAAAACCTTCAAAATAACTTAGAAAATCACAAAACCAACCAAGAAAACCATAAACAAAACCTTCAAAATAATCTAGAAAACCACAAAACCAACCTAGAAAATGATAAAAAAAACCTTCAAAAAACCTAGAAAACACTTTGAAACCACCAAAAAACTATAATTTAGGTTTTAATTTTTTTGTCTTACTTTCAATGTTTTGTTTATTAAATGCATATTTTCTTATTTTGAATCGTAAAAAAAAAAATTCTCATTATTTTAGGTTTTAATTTTTTTTTTTAAGGAATTTTGTGAAATAATTTTCAAATTTTTTTAATATTGTATTATCTTAAATGAATTTTATATTTATAAAAAATTTGATGGAAAATATACTCCAACAAACTCCAAAAAAGAAAACAACGAAACTGTAACCAATAAATAAGTAAATTAGAAGCTTGAGACACTGCATGGAAAAGACCCTCTAGCAAGGTTATAAAGGAGGTTTTTAGTGTTATAAAATTGGCCAAAATTGTAAAAAAAAAATAAATTCTACAACATACGTTTTTGGTAACAGAGGTTTTGGGAGAGCTTTTAATGGAATTTCAACACAACTAAAAAAACCGGGTGGCCGGAGGTTATTACGAATGTTTTTTTCATCGGTGCACTACTAAAGTGTCAACGCACCAGTGCGTGTCATCTAGACGATTGGCCCAGGGTGGTCGAAGGTGCATGCATTGGGCCGTAAAGGTCTAAAACCTCACTGGGAGCATTGTAGGTTATACAATGCATGGGCTCGTTCTTATTGGTATTAGGATTTGTACGGTGCCCATAGGTCGTATCAACGCATCGGTACGTAGTCTTATAGAAACACACCGGTGCATAGTATCAGACAAACAAACTGATTGTTCTAATTCATATTGGTATTTGTGTAGTGCCCATATGTTGTACAAATGCATCGGTGCATAGTCTCACATAAACGCACCGAGATTTATAATTGGTATTGGTATTTGTGTGGTGCCTATAGGTCATAGAAATGCACCGGCGCACTGTATCAAACAAACACACTTATGTACAGTAATTGACACGCATCGGTGTTCATTTTGTATTTTTTAGAAACATCAACATGTGACAGTGCAATTATTATGATTTTCTTAAAATAATTATTCATCAAAAGTCGACACATTATAACAATTTTCATATTAATTAAATTTTTATTAATGCATTTGAATGTGATGTTTGGATTAATTTTTTATATCATATCATAATTATTGTGATTTATTAAAATTCATTATTCATCAAAATATGATAGATATATTATAATATTATTCATATCAATTAAATTTTTATTAGTGCATTTGAATGTGATGTTTGGATTAACTTGGTATATCATATCATCAGATTTCACATATCTTCGTTATAATATTTAATCATCCATAAATTTAATCAATGGTGTTACCTTTCACAACGACAATGGAGAATGCAATAGAATAAATTAAAACAGTCTTATATATATATATATATATATATAAGACAATATTTTTCATACAAAATGGGAAATTTATTGGTATCCCTTTGTCTTTCAATTGGGACACTATATCCATTACATTAAACAAAATGTCTAATTTCAAAGACAAATATTTCAAAAAATACAACACCTTGATTTGATATTCAAACATAACGATCATCATTCTTCGCTTGAACTATTGTCACTGCTTGAGCTACTTCCATGACTTGGGGTTATTTTCAGGATTGTTTTGTTCACAGTGTTGATTGTTTTCTTCTTCTTCACCTTCCATATACAAACATAAAAATAAACTATAATGAGTGCGTATACATTGGTGAGAATAATGAAAATTGCGATATTAAATAATATACATCAATGTAAATTGAAAAGAAATGACGTACCATAACAAAAATTGACTCATGAACTATACACATTCTTTCAAAACCATGTACTATGCCATCTTTCAAGATTTCATCTGTTGGCGCAATTCCATAATTTGTTTCCTGCAAGTTTTATACCCCATAACAAATCATATGTTTAATATAAAAGTTGTTTTTCTTATATTAATTATAGATGGAGCTAAGTAAAACAAGATCAATAGATGCTCACAAATTTCACAATTAATTTATGATATGCTAACATATACTCATAACCCATATTTAACCCAATGTCAATCAATTCATCTGATGGTTCTTCTTTATATGTTAACACTTGTTTGAAGACATTCAATGATTATTTTTGTAAAAAAACTTAAAATATACAAAAATGAAATCTAGTTAAGTTGTTATAAGGAAGTAACAATTACTCACAAACTTATATATCAACCCTTTTCTTCCTTGTCGTCATGTTTTATGTGTTGAATAGGTTGCATTTTCTTTTCTTTTTTGCAAGAAAACACTTGAAAATTAATATTTGAAGCTAAATTGTTTACATATTGTACCTAATGATCGAAAAATTAAATGAAGCACGTTGTTGTTGAGATGGCTCCTCTTGTGATGCAATTTTGTCCATTTGTTTGACCATCTCCTTGTACACATTTTTGTACATTCCAACTGGCATATTTCTGATATTAGCTCGTTCATATTTTGAGATTTTCATAATCTTCCTGAAAATGTAACATGACAATAAGATATTTAATTTTTATATTGATATGTGAAAAGTAAATATAACAAAAGTGATATTTATAAATTATATTTATAAATAATTCTAGAAAAACATTTAGAATATTACTTTTTCATTCCTTCTTTCTTTTTGTTATACATTTTTTCTATTAAAAGTCTAACATGTCTCATTGACCAATTCTCTGAAAACTCTTCCTGTAGTTTATATAAAAATTTGGTTCTTGCAATCATTGGATTAATTTTTGTATTGTAAGTTGAAAGAGCGTCTATACATTCGTTCCAGTAGATCCCTCAAACTTTTGTAAAATTTTTTCCCCCTTTCGTTAACCTCCATCACTACTCCAGATGAGATAAGGAGTAATTCATTTTCATTTTCATGTTCTATTTTTTGTCTTTTCTTAGAACAACATTCCTTTTCTGAGTTGTTGTTTCGTGTAGAACATTAAACAAATGTGAATTAATATATTGTTTGAAACATGTTATCTAATAATTTTAAGTATATTATTAATGAAAATTAAAAAAAGAAATTCATATTGGATCGATAGTATTTTTTCATTCACTTGCTTCATCCTTTTGCAATTTTTCCACCAAGATTTTACGCTCTTCTGGTCCTAGATCTGAAATAATATTGTGAAGCTTCGTCTTTTTGTGGCTCTGCATGATACACAGTAAACAATACATATTAGTTAAACTTACATATAGTTCAAAAATAATATTTTTTGTAAATAATTTACAAAAAACTTGCCTTTTTTTCTTTTCTTGATTTGTTATTAGTATTTTTGTTACTTGATCTCTTGTCAGGCATTACTTTATCAATATGAAACCTATACCATATCATTCATTAATATATTTTATAAATAAATTATCAACTATTTAGATATAAAAATATCAAGAAACCAGTGTGCTTTTAAATGATGTACACATCCACATCAGTGCGTTGTGTTTTTACAAACACACCGCTCAAACAGTATAAAACATTGTATGGTGTTCTATGTCAATAAGGAGCATCGATGTGTTACTTGTTACCACCACACCGATTAACACAGAAAAAAAGAATAAAAATCCTTTAGTGTTAGTTTTTGTAGCATATGGTGTCATGGAGGGGGCGGTGCGGCCTATTCTTATAAATGCCCTACGCAAACAAGGGACCACCGTAGGGTTCTCTCTATCAACTAGGAGACCCAGTGCATTCTATGTTACATGGTGCACCGATTAACACAAAATAAAAAAATTGTTTTTTCCAAAGAGTACATGAGCGGCGCACTACAATGAAATAGCGCACTAGTGCCCTATTTTACATATGGCACACATATTGAAAAAAATTATTTTTAAACATTTTATCAAACTGTACATGTGCGGTGCACTATGATAAGCCAGTGCACTGGTGCTCTAGGTTACACAGGGTGCACTGATTAAAAAAATTATATTTTTTAAAAATTCACGCAAGGGCCGCCATGGATTGGGACCCGACTATGGAAGTTGTCTCATGGGTTAGATATCATAGGCCTATATATATAGAAATACAAACCCTATAAATCTAAAAATGAAAAGCCCTAGTTCTAAAATCATAGAAATCATAAGAAGCAAGGGAAGAAAAAAAGGAATGAAGGGTTTAGGGTAAAAATGGAATTTTTTTTTGTTCCTGAAAATGAACAAAAAGATGAAATTTTTTACTTACTGCGTAAAAAATACTATAGAAAAAAAAAAAAAAAAAATTATCACGAGGTTGTTTGAAATTCTATGCTACAGGGTTTGAATCACCAAAGGTTTGGAATTTTGATTGTCTGAATAGTTTTGTTTGAAAGTATTTCGCTGCTCCACGGTGCTCTCGTGCTCGCTTGCTCTAGGTATGTCTCATGCAAATATTTAGCTGAAAAGGTTTGCAAAAATAGTGAAATAATGAAAATTGTTTATTATTTAAAGAATTTTTTAATGAAATTATATTTTAGAAAATATTTTGTTGCCCATTTTTCAATTTACCGCTTTTTTTCACTTTAAAAAAAAATAAAGTTTTGTTTTTTTTTAATTTACGACTTTTCACCACCAGTGCGTTAATTAATAACACCTCAATGGTGCGTCAATTAATAAAGTAGCCCTAGTGCACAGTAACTAAAACACACCAGTGTGGTTATCTGTACATAAACATCGATAACAATAAGTCCATTTTTAAGGCACCGAAATTACTTTTAGGTGTGTGCACTAAAATTTATTGTTGATTTTTCTCAAATGCAGGGAGAAAATATCGTAATTGTATCGAATGGACAATTCTTCAAAATCTAGCTTGTTCCATAATATTTCTCAAAGCCCATCACAGATTTCTCCCTATCCATCTCGAGACGTAATATTTACTTCATATTTTATTTATATTTTCATTATCTAATTTTATTTATGTTTTTTATCCATGCCAATCATCTTAATAAAATTTATAATGTATACAAATTTTCAGGTTCATGTAGATTCAGAATCGAATTTAGATGCACAAAATAATCAAACAACTCCAAAACGTCGAAGGCTCTTATCAGTAGCTGCATACCACAAGGCGCATTTGGTAGATGAAAATGGATAGTTGCTTCACCCTGCCAATTGTAACAATATTGCATCTTCTAGCCACAATCCTGGGACAATGATGGTAATAATAATTTTTTGGTATATTAATGCAATTATTTCAATGTCAAACAAATTAATCATGCATTGTCAACATGCTTACTAATTGATATCATAGATTTTGTATTAATCATGTTCAAATATTTTTTTTGAAATTATTAGGATTCTAGTGATGATGAGCGACCTACCTACCCTATTCCGTTGCACCCCACGACAATGTAAAATCAAGAGAAGGCTAAATTAAGAGACAAAACCGAAGAGGATTGATACCAAGAATGGTTGAATCAACCACCGATTCAATTCCCATTATGTCTAGATTCACCAATTAGGAATGGCTACAACAATAGTAGTCCTTCATAAGTTGGCAATGGAGGCAATTAAATAGAGATTGGTATCGATGATTACTTAAGGGATATGACTGCCATTGAGAAAATTTTGTTATATACATTCCAAAAGGATGATAAGCTAGGGGATGATGCTCATATCGCTCACACCTATTTCAAAAGCCTTAAATTTTATTCCACTGCCCCTCTCTTTGGACCTGGCGGCCAATCAAATTCTACATAGTTGGGGACAATGATGATATTGTACAACTTGAAAGTAAATTTTGGCTTGTTGAATGCATGTTTCTAGGAAATTTTGAGGTGAGTTAAAATAAATTCCTCCCTTATATAAATTTGAGAAATATAATCACACGATGAACATTACAAATGGTCAATTTTATGAACGTTAATATTTATATCGGCATTAATGTACATTTAATATTTTTCATGATCACCAACTACAGGTTATTCAAAGATAAGGTTCTTCCGAGTGATAATGTCTTGCCCAGTAGCTGCGATGAGGCAAATAAATTGTTGAAAATGTTGGGTGTTGAGTACATACCATATCATGCATGTCCAAATGATTGTATTCTATATAGAGGAGAATATGCAGAAAAAGATATATGTTCGAAATGTGGGCATGACACGTATGATAAATAAAAAAATGAGGGTAAATGACGGGTCATCCTTTAAGATATTGAGGCACATTCTTATAATCCTAATGATTCAAAGGCTCTTTTATTGGAAATAATTAGCTATGTTGCAGGGATGGCATGCCTCACACAAAAGTGAGTTTGGAGTTATGTGAATCCTAATTGATTCAATAGCCATGAAGCATATAGAGGATACATGGCCCAAAAAATTCAAGGATGAAGTACAAAGTCTACGACTCAGCATAGCCATGGATGGCGTCGAGCCATATCCCCTCTAGAACACCAACTATTTTTTTTGGCATGTAGTAGTGATCAATAACAATATACCCCCATGGTTGTCCGTGAAGAATGAACATCTTATGTTGGCTCTCACAGTCATTGGTAGAAGACAAGTGAATAATATGGATGTCTACTTTCAACCACTGTAGATGAATTGAATGAATTATGGGATGCGATAAATGTATAAGATGTATCAAGACCCATTGCAGCAGAGAGGGGTTTTACGTTGTATGGCATATGTCCTTACAGGACACATGATTATCTAGGATTAGGAGTTTGATCTGGTAAATTACATGTTTATTTATTTGTTTATATACGTAACAATATTCTTTCGCATATTAGTTATTTAATTAATTTTAATTGTTCTGATCTTCATGATATTCTTTAACCTACCATGCATATAAATTTTACACAATAATATCGCACATCTTGTAAAAAAAGGGTATTTTGGATGTAAATGTTGTGGACCTTCTCTAAAAGCTAGATGGTCTAAGGACCTACAAAATCCAGTGTATAATTGCTCCCGGGTATTCCTCCCAGAAGAACACCCTTACAGAAGAGCAACATCTGCCTTCAATGGTAAATGAGAGAGAACCCAAAGGCCTCCAATAATGACACCAACTCAATGGCTTAGAGAATATGAGAGAGAGAAGGAGAAGGAGTTCATATAAATTTTTGATTCAAATGGGGAGCCTATGTTCGATGATCTAGAATTCTTAGACACTTATTTTGATAAATTTCCATTGGGATGAAAAGGAAATCTATCTTTTATAACCTCCCATATTGGGAGCATCTTAATATTACCCACTTATTAATCCTATGTATATATTTAAAAATGTTTCATCTTCTTTATGGAGGCACATATCATCGAAAAAAAGTGACACATTGGCTTTTAGGAAAGATGTTATTACTTCAAAACCTAAAAAGAAACTTTGGCCAAGATGATTAGAAAGTACAAGATCAAAGGCAGGTGTTGGTCCCTCTAATTCATGGTATTTCAAAGAAGGTGATGTCCCATGGATTTTTTAAAAATATGATCTTTCTTTGGCAAAGGAAGTTATAATGGGTTTGAGGGTGCCATCTTCATACATGTCTTCACTACAGCACTGCTACACCGTGGATGACCATTTGTCGGGGTTGAAATCACATGACCATTGGAATATTCTAAGAGTACGTATAATGTCAAAAGTATGATTTTATTAATTTTTATATTAATAAATTTTATCCCATGTAGGGATCATAAAAAATAAATAATTTTGTATATTATTGCACGTGTTTATAACTTTGCAGTGTCATTATCCTTTGTTCATGTGTGGGTGTGTGAAACATGAATTCCCTGAAGACATAAGATGTGCCATATCTAAATTATATACATTTTTACGTTAGATAACGTCAAAGGAGATTCATGTGGCTAGCATTCCACAATGGCATCAAGAGATAGTTGAGATTGTTTGTATGTTTGAGAAGGAACTGTCGATGAGTTTCATGGACTTGCAAGTTCATCTTCTAATCCACCTATTAGATGAAGTTGAATTATTTTGGGTGGTTTCTTGTCATTGGATGGTCTTCTTAGAGAGGTACATGAAGAAATTGAAAGGTTTTGTTGAACAAAGGGAAAAACCCGAGGGGTCTATAGCAGAGGGGTACATATCGTATGAGTCTTTCTATTATGCCAACGAGTACATCAATCAGATCAACATCGGACTAGGTGTAGTGATTTGGGATTATTAAAGGGATTAAGACAAAACAAAAGGGGAGTTACTCCAACCAAATGGAAAAAAGCGCTTGATAAAGAGTATGCAACTTATAATTTTTAAAATTTACACAAAGTAAATATTCATGTTGAACTTCGATATAATGTATATTTTTATCTCTATGTACTATATATTGCTGGTTTGATTTCATCAGCGAATGCAAAAATTGAAGCAATCAATAAATTCATTCTTTACAATTCTGAAGCTGTAACACCCCTAGTTTATGTGTTTGAAATTTAAAACTGGACATTTGAACTTTAATCCTAAGGGGAGTGGACCCCAAAAGACAAGTATTTTGTGGATGTAATTAAATATTTAATTTGAGAAAATGAATAAAATGACTTTGTGCAGATTGACCAAAATGAGAATTATGAGATCACTTGCTAAATCCATTAGGATGGATAAAGGCAAATACTTTCTCCACAATCTTTCAAAAATCCTTGAAAGAATTTCTAAATTATATTTTGAGGAAAATATAATTTCCCCAATGATGTGGAGAGTAGTTGGGAAGAGGTAAAAAGCTGGGAAAAGCATAAAGCAGCTTTAAAAAAATCCCTAAAATGGAAAGCCTAGGCAAACAGGAAGAAAAGCATCTTGATATTCTGGACGCAGAATTAGAAACAGGCTTTGGGGAACAATAGCTTAAATAAGCTGCTCCTAAACAGATTGAGGTTGATTTGTCCTTGGAGGGATCTTAGCTCGGGGGTGAATTCTGGAGATAGACGAATTCTAAGGTTGGGAGGACTGGTTAATTTCCAAAGTGGTATGCTTACAGAAATTAAGAATATTTGAATATATAATTGTGATGGAATCAATTAGAGTTATTTATATTGTTTTTCTAAAGTTTGAATATTGTTCCATACATTTACAGAGTTAAGAAAAGAATTAACCTTCTTAATTCTGCATAGTTGTAGGAACTAGGAAAATGAGGAGAAATTCTCCAAAATCTCTAAACCAATATTTAAGTTTAAATCTGGGGATTTCTGGTACCTCATAATTCACAAATTTGTAACTTTAATCTGCTTCTATGGGAAATGGAATACAGTTAGTCCATATTGTGAGGAAAATTCTAAATCTCTAGATAGTGAAAAAGTAAATGTATAGAGTACAAAAGTATTCATTTAATTCATTTCTAAGTGAAGAGAAAATATTTATAACAATGTCAACAGCTGTGCATTTCAAAATTTAAAATATTTACTATTTCCTTTAATAAGAATTGAATGGAAGAGTAGGAAATGTTAGTATTGCATATCTGTTTTAAATAGCAAGGAAATGAAACAAAACGTGACCAGCATCTGTAGAAATAAATAGGAAAGGAGATTTATGTATGAAAGATATGGGAATAGCCCACATGAAAGACAAAAGGAGACCCCAATGAAATACATAACATGGAAAGTTAGAAGTGGATGGAAAACTGTAAACAAAATAGTACCTGTACCTTGAACATATATGAATAGATATATATATATTGAAGAATGGGTACATAAAACCTCATCCAGATATATATATAGGTATGTATCAGTAAATAAATTAAATCTAAAAATGGATATAATGGGACTGTTCTCTTATGAAAAATAAATATCAAAAGCATTTAGAGATATATAGCTACAGGGAACAATTTAAATTTGCACATAAAGTTTTTTCCAATGGGAATATAACTTCCCAGAAATCCTGAGAGTCTCCTATAGGAGTCATACAAAATATATATATAACAGATATCCATGAGTCATTTCACACAAAAAAAATGGCTATAAAGAGACTTACATAAGTTACAGTCACTACTGTGATCAGCAATTTAAAGGATGAATAACTCATTATTTTTAAATCGTATTAACTCACACTCAACAAATAATTTCATGCGAGGTAGCATGAGATAGTCCATAAATTAATAAGCTATAGCTTCTTTGAAATTATGGAAAACAAGAATATCAGTGACAAGGAATAAAAATGTCCAGATACACGCCACAAAATCTGAGCCTTTCGGACCAGAGTCTGGTAACAGAGACTATATTCTCATTCAAATTTTAAACCACTTAAGGAGTACTGGCATACGACTGAAAATTATTAATATTCCGACTCTGACAGAGTCTAGATCTTCAATGGACCCTATTTAAACCCTAAGAGAGTTAATTAATCCGCATAAACGAAGTGGAACAATGCGACGAGAGGAGGGTTCTCTCTGCATAGGCATATACCGACCTGAAACGTCAAGGGAGGTAAAATTAATATTAAACGAAAGGAAGTCGCTCATAGCTGCCGACGATGGAATGCGTGTGGAGTATGCATTACCTGTAGAACTGCAGCCAAGGTAATGAATCAGTTGATAGAATAGTTGATAGCAAATTGTTCCAATAGAGAAATTTAACAAGACAAGAAGGGGTTACCTGCCAACGAAGACCCTCATTCCTTTCGAGTTCTCTGCACCAAGGTTAAAAGCAGAATATTAATGAATTAGAAGCCAGAAGATAAATAGTAAAATGCAGAGAAAACATAATAAAAACAAAAACCTCATACGGTTCTTACCTGAGGACTATCTCTCTCCTGTGAAGAGCCGAGCCAAGGTAACATCTCACTATCCACACTCAGCGCTCAAGTCACAAAGGACGAACATCGATATACTTATTAAGAAACCCTACGTGGTATTATCAAGTCTCGTTAACCATAATTTTGACGCCATAGGCACAGAGACAGTGACGAAAAGAAACAAGAGAGAATTAAATCAATATATTGGTACAGGAGCTGCCCTGAGAGGCTGCTTAGATGGACCCAAATTAGAATAAACCATAAACGTAATTTCAAAAACGAGATAAATCTGTATTGTCATCATTCGAGGCTTCCACAGAGAAAGATGTATGGCAAGTTCGGAAAGCCGAATATGATCTCCAATACAAAACGATCGAAGTGAGTATAAGGCTCATACCTAGTGAATTTTCCCATGCGTAGGTAAACAACCGGACTGATGGGCAAGCCAACGAGTGAATACCTCCGTGTGAAGAGCTTCGAAGTAAAGAGGAGAACACACCAAATGAAGAACGAAGAAACTGACCTCACACAAAAAAAAAGAATTATATAATCATATCAACATCCAGAACCCTAACTCGGTGAGAGGATCGCCACCGTCCACATGGAAAAATCACAAAGGTGAAGCCACGGATCGAAGGGCTGGAGGTTACATTTACACCAGTCGTTCAACATTAATGGTGACAAGCTACATAATGAAGTTTCCAGCGTTCTGTCGTATGATGAAGATTTCCTTGTATCCAGCGTAGTCTGGCATGGTGATTGCCAGATCGACGTGGAGGTATAGCACGTGAATGGGAATGGGATGAAACCCATCCCAACCAATACCATGAAACCGGGAGTCTTAGAAAATCTGACATGGAGAAATAATATCACGTCTCAATTACCATACACATCAAATCGACTCTATCAGGATGCCATACGTGGAAGCTCAATGAATACGTTCAATCTTCACATTAGTTTTTGATATGAAACATATGTACAATGAAATGCGATGATATCAACCCAGACCTTATGAAAATTATGAATATTACATCATCGAATAGCCATAAGTACGATATAGTCATCAACATAAAAGTGTGTAAATTAAATCCAACCAATGCTCATAACCAAATCGTGTAGGAGATGACGTTATGGAAAAAAAATGAGAACCCCGGGATTGTAAAAGGGTCAAGGATGCCCTCGTGGAAAAAAAAACCTGTTCGAATCCTTTGTATATAAATACATGAAAATGTGTTGAATGCCCAAGGGCCAATGTCATCAAATTAAAGGTTAGACATAGGTTGGTAGATGCGACCCTTCATAGGGAATGAATTAATGACAAATAACTCCACTATGATTTAATACAAATACCCTTAGGTTAAATTGAATTTGAAATGGAAGTTAATAGATATTGACTTCGAGTATAGTTGTTATGTGGAAATGAATCATATTGGGGAAATAAAATATGATTAAACCATATAGTAGTAAAAAAAAAAAATATTATGTAGAACTTATGCTTAGAAATATGAAATGCCTGGAATTTTTTTTATTTTTTTTTTGAGTACATGGGAGGTGTGACAAATGGTATCAGAGCCCAAGTTATAAAAAACTGGGCTGTTGTAATTGTGCTCACTGTTTTTGTGTATTCACTGTTGCTGGGTGTTAAATATATATATTTTTCACTGACCTGTGTTGTGTAGTGTACAGTGGTGCTGGAATGGCAGAAGGTAACGAAATTTATGTTGATCTACGTGATGAGGATAATACACCAGATCCCAATGTGCCCATGATGGCTATGTTTCGTAGGTTGCAACAAGAATTGGCTGAGATAAAAAGCCAGAACGACAGATTGTCATTAGCCAGTGAGGAGCAGGAAAAGCTCATCAGAGAATTAACTTCGCGGAACAGCCAAGAAGGTGAGGGTTCCGAAAAGAGGAATACTGATGAGTCTGATGATGATGATGCTGTTAGGCATTAGTATAAACAAAAAAAGGAATTACAGGGGGAATTCCGAAAGATCAAACCTCCCTCCTATGATGGAGAGAAGGAGGAAGATGCTGAAGCCTGGTTATTGAACATGACTAAGTATTTCCAGGTTTATGAATATGAAAGCAATCTGAAGGCCAGATTAGCTGTCTACCAGCTACAAGGTAAGGCTACCTTGTGGTGGGAGGAGACAAAAATGGTCCATGCCATCGATGAAAAGATAGTTACTTGGGAGGATTTCCAGGTTAAGTTTAAAGACCGTTACTTAAATGAACATTATTATAATGATAAAGCCAAAGAATTTCATGAGCTTAGACTGGGACAACTCACTATTGATGAGTTTGTCACTAAGTTTACAAATCTGTTAAGATATGTACCTTACATAAGGGAAGAAAAGGAAAAGGTACAAAGGTTTCTGAACTGTTTGCCTGCTGTATACAAAGAGAAGATCGAGTTTGATAACCCAAAAAAAATGGACGAAGCTGTTATAAAAGATAGATTGTGCTACCAAAAGTTCAAAGGCAAAACTAAACATGCGAAAATATGGGTAAATAAGAGCGAATTCAAAGGGAAGAAACAGAAACCAGCCTATTTGAAGAATTTTGGCAGGGATCATCAGCGGAAAAAGTTTATTAAACCCAAAGAAAGTCAAACTTCTCAGTCCCAAGTGGCCTCAAAACAAATAGATGGAGACAATAAGAAAGAGGGCACAATGAAAATGAGAGAACCCTTGAAATGTTGGGGATGTGGAGAACCCCATATGTTGAGGGATTGTCTCCATCGAAACATTCAGATGATTATGAGAGATCGAGAAGCCACCACAGTAAATGACATAGCCAGAAATATACCAACCATTAGTGCAGCCTTGGAAAATCGACAAGTAGAACATCAAGCTACCATGGTTGAAATGGAGGGTAAGATTTCTGACCAATCTGTTACAGTTTTGATTGATCTGGGTGCTTCTTTGAGTTACATTAGTCCAAAAATTGTAGAAAAATTTAATCTTAAAACTGAAAAATTTCAGCAGTCATGGTTGGTTCAGCTGGCCACTGGAACCAAGAGGAAGGTAACACATAAATTTCCCCGAACAGCAATTAAATTAAATGATTTTCAAACAGAAGTAAATCTGAACATTCTGCCTTTAGGTTTATATGACTTGCTGATAGGAATGGACTGGCTGGAAAAGAAGAAGGCCCTGATGAATTGTTGGGATAAGACCCTGCATTGTGTAGACGAAGAAGGGAAACCTTTTATTCTCAAGGGAAAACCAAAACCTATCTCTGTAAGACAAATATCAGCACTGCAATTAAAACGAACAGCTAGAAAAGGATACCAAGTTTATGCAGTACATGTGGAAGAAACAGAACAGAAAACTGAAGAAAGATTGATGGATGCTATACCAGTAGTAAGAGAGTTTAAGGAAGTCTTTCCAGATGAGATTCCTCATCTTCCCCCCAAAAGAGAGATTGACTTTTCAATCGATCTGGTGTCGGGAGCAACACCTGTTTCTCGCGCCCCTTATCGAACGAGCCCCCCTGAACTCATAGAACTGAAAATGAAATTGCAAGAATTGTTACATAAAGGTTATATCAGACCGAGTGTGTCTCCTTGGGGAGCACCGATCCTATTTGTGAAAAATAAAGATGGAACTTTTAGGATGTGCATTGATTACCGTCAACTGAATAAGTTGACCATTAAAAACAGATACCCCTTGCCCAGAATTGATGATATTTTTGACCAAGTGAGAGGAGCTTCGGTATTTTCGAAGATTGAATTAAGGACTTGTTATCACCAGCTCAGAATTAAAGAAGAAGACATCAGCAAAACAACCTTTCTAACCAGGTATGGTCACTACGAATTTTTAGTCCTACCTTTTGGTTTGAAAAATGCCCCTGCCACTTTTATGTGCTTAATGAATAGTGTGTTAAATAAGTACTTGGAAAAATTTGTACTTGTGTTCATAGATGACATTTTAGTTTACTCAAAAAGTGAGGACAAACATAAAGAGCACTTGAGGATAGTATTGCAAACTTTGAAAGAAAACCAGTTATATGCCAAGTTCAATAAATGTGAATTTTATAAAGACAAGATTCAATATTTGGAGCATATTATTTCTGAACAAGGCCTTGCTTTACACCATTTTTTGGTCATCTAACCTATCATCATTAGATGGACCCAAGTAAACCATGTAAGACCAATTTTACCCTAAGTAAAATTGCTTTCACTATGTAAAATAACTTAATAAACCACATTTATTAGGTTGTTTATGGTCTAAACAGGAAACCCCAAAAGGAAATATTAAACAAACCTATTTTGTTTAATTTTCCTCATGGAATATTTAATTAAACCATAATTTAATTATTATTCCTAGTCATGTTTAACCCAAAAACAAAGAAATTAATTAGATAAACCTTTATTTATCTTATTATTTTCTAGGAATAATTATTTAAATCTTATTTAGATAATATTCCTTGTTAAATATGACCAAATCACCCACAAGTAATTAAATAAATCATTATTTATTTAATTATCCTTCAACCACTTCCTTAAAAAGATAAATAAATCATTTATTTATTTATTATTAACAAATAAAGGGATTTGACCCAAATCAAATACTTTTTCCCTCCAACAAATATAATAAAATATTCCATAAAAGGTGGATCTAGATTTGGTTAACATTATTTTAATCATGCACCAAGATCTAGAATGACCCAATATTTTGTTATAAATAGGAAGGTTTTTCCTACCATTCTTCACCTTTTGTTGCCTATTAGATCACTCTGGATCTAAACTCTTGGTCTGACTTTGAGCCATTATCATTGTCATATTTTCCATTATTTGCTATGTGAGCTCTCTTTGAGTTCTATCTTTGTCTAGGTTTTCTACACCAACAGGAGAGGGAAATGCTAGATCTGAAGTGTTGAGGACTTCCAAGAACCCAACCCATTGAGGAGAATTGGAAAGATCTTCTTGTTTTCCTCCCAGGTGCCCTTAATACAAAAAATTCTTTTAAAAATTGTTCTTGTCTTGTCTATTGGATATATGGAGCAAACCCTTCTTTTTACTGTTTAATGTCTTTCTATACATAGATCTGGTTTTTTGCAGCCCTTGTCTTGATCAACTAACTGTAGATCTGAAGATATTGGTAACCCTTCCAATCATCCAGTTATTATTTATGCGGCAAAGCTAAAGTGACATTTTTCGTACATACATCGGATTCATACTTTTAACGATTGGCGACTCCACTGGTTTCCAATTACGGCCAGCATGCGTTTTCATATTCACATATCCGGCTACTTCAGACCCTAGGGGTTTCTTTTCAGCTTTCTGTTTTTCCTATTTTCATGTTGTTTTTCACCTATAAAACCATAAAACATTAAAATTTCTAACTTCCGCGTGTTTCTGGCCCTATTGCGCAGGTGACAGACATCAGCCGTAACTGAGACGGCAACTTTTCTGAAAATCTGCCGCCGAGACAACCGGAGTTGGAGGTCACACTTTTTAGCCCAAAAACTACGACCTAGACTCCAGGATGCACTTTTCAGCCTCTTTTCTGTGACCTGAACAGGAAAACAGGTCAGAACCTGCGACCTATGCTTTTTTCTGTTGTTTTTCTGCAATTTTTCTGGGTTTTGCTGAAGCTTCTGTCAGGGTTTTCCAGCCTCTGTCTCCACTTGTTTAGACCTGTTTCTGATCTGTTTTTCTTATCTAAGTGGGAACCTAGCCCCCTAAGGCTTCAGTACCCTCCACTTTTGGTGGAAGAGTTTTAGTTGTTTCAGGTGTCTGTTTTTTCAGAGTTTCAGCCTTCCCTTTTTCAGATCTGATACCTCATTCTCAGATCCCTTTAAATCAGCTCTTCTTCCTTTCAAATCACCTCTTGTAGTTTTGTTTGGACCTCCCTTTAGGACCTCCTCCCTGTCCTTTCCGCTTTTTGCTGATTTCCTCCTTTTTTCCAGCCACCTTGCCTCTGCCTCTTGGCTGTGATCTGCACCTCTTTTCAGCAGCTTTCTCCTTTAGATCCCTGTCCCTTTCGACCCTAGATCTATTGGCCTATTTTTAGTGTGTTTTGACTAGATTTTTTTCCTCTTTTAGATTAGTTTTGAGAGACCCGCCTTTTTGGGTTGAATCGATGCAATAGTAGCTGTTAATTTTCTGTTATTTCAGCATTATATACTGTTTTTGCAGCATTATTTTCAGTTACGCAGCACACTTTTTCTCTTGCTCTCAAAACTAAAAGGGTTTAACTCTGACACAATTATTTTGTACTTTGTCTCGGCGGGCATAGGTATGCCTCCCCTGCCGCCTTTAGCACAGGTACCCTCTCATAAAAAGAGACTTGTTGCACCTGCAAGTCTCGTCTCCTTAGGGTCTAGTTCTTCAGCACATTAGTCTACCTTACATTTCTCTCTCTGACTTCCCTTTTGATGTCTAGTGATTGAGTTCTTACAACGTACTTCGGTCATACGATTTGCTCCTAACACTCACACACTGGGGGGCAATCTGTTACACCATTTTTTGGTCATCTAACCTACTATCATTAGATGGACCCAAGTACACCATGTAAGACCAATTTTACCCTAAGTAAAATTGCTTTCACTATGTAAAATAACTTAATAAACCACATTTATTAAGTCAAATACTTTTTCCCTCCAACAAATATAATAAAATAGTCCATAAAAGGTGGATCTAGATTTGGTTAATGTTATTTTGATCATGCACCAAGATCTAGAATGACCCAATATTTTGTTATAAATAGGAGGGTTTCTCCTACCATTCTTCACCTTTTGTTGCCTATTAGATCACTCTGGATCTAAACTCTTGGTCTAACTTTGAGCCATTATCATTGTCATATTTTCCATTATTTGCTGTGTGAGCTCCCTTTGAGTTCTATCTTTGTCTGGGTTTTCTACACCAACAGGAGAGAGAAATGCTAGATCTGAAGTGTTGAGGACTTCCAAGAACCCATTCCATTGAGGAGAATTGGAAACATCTTCTTGTTTTCCTCCCAGGTGCCCTTAATACAAAATATTCTTTCAAAAATTGTTCTTGTCTTGTCTATTGGATATATGGAGCAAAACCTTCTTTTTACTGCTTAATGTCTTTCTATGCATAGATCTGGTTTTTTGCAGCTCTTGTCTTGATCAACTAACTGCAGATCTGAAGATATTGGCAGCCACTTTTGATGTTAAGGCTATTAGTTATGCGTAGCTAAAGTGGTCTTTTTTCGTATTAATTTCAACAAAGGATTCATACTAATTACTTTGTTGTTGACCCTGAAAAGACAAAGGCTATAAAAGAATGGCTTGTACCAACTGATGTTTCAACAGTGAGATCATTCATGGGGATTTCAGGCTATTATCGCAGATTTGTGGAGAGATTTTCTGCCATAGCACATCCCATAACATCATTATAAAGGAAGGGTGTCAAATTTGAGTGGAGTGAAAAATGCCAAAACAGTTCTGACCAATTAAAACTAAAACTTACTACAGCTCCTATACTGAAGATTGCAGATCCTAATAAAGAATTTGTGGTATGTACAGATGCCTGTAGAGAGGGGTTGGGAGGAGTTCTTTTGCAGGAAAATTCAGTTATTGCATATGAATCTAGGAAGCTGAAGATACATGAACAAAACTATAGTGCCTATGATATAGAATTAGCAGTTGTTATCCATGCCTTGAAAATGTGGCGACACTATCTCCTTGGAAAAAAAATTACATTGATGACTGATCATATTAGTCTCAAATATTTCTTTTCCCAAACTGATTTGAATGCTAGACAAGCCAGATGGCTATCTTTTCTAAGTGAATTCGATATGGACATAAAACATATCAAGGGGAAAGAAAATAAAATTGCTGATGCATTGAGCAGAAATGCTTGTCCGAATATAAACAACATTGGAAGTAGTGCCCAGATTGATGTAGAAGATTTGGTGAAAAAGGCAGCAAACCAAGATCCAAATTATGAAACACTACTAATAAAACTACTAAAGAAGGAGAAGACTGATTTCACTCAAAACCAAAAAGGGTTGATCAGCTACAAAAATAGATTATATATCCCCAATGTAGAAACTTTAAAAAGGGAGATTTTAGATGAATATCACAAACAACCATATGCGGGGCATCCTGGATATCATAAAATGTTAACAGCTTTGAAAAAGAAGCTGTTTTGGCCAGGAATGAAAAGAGATGTAGCAGAATACTTAGCTAGATGCATGGAGTGTCAACTAGTTAAATCTGAACATCAGCATCCTACTGGCCTTCTAAACCCTTTGCCGATTGTAGAATGGAAATGGGACACAGTTTCTATAGTTTTTATAATGGAGCTACCCAAAACCAAATACCAACACGATTCAGTGATGGTAGTAGTAGACACTTTAACAAAGGCTGCACATTTCATACCTGTAAAGTCTACTTTTGGGACAGCTCAAGTAGCAAATGTGTTTCTAAAAGAGATAGTAAGATTACATGGGGTCCCAAAGGTGATTGTTTCAGATAGAGATCCTAAGTTCACAACAGCCTTTTGGAAAGGTCTATTTGGCGGCATGGGCGCTAAGCTCAATTTTAGTACTGCCTATCACCCTCAAACCGACAGGCATACCGAGATAACTAATCAGATTTTGGAGGATATGTTGAGGATGTATGTAATGGATAGGCCATCAAAGTGGGAAGATTACCTACATTTAGCTTAATTTTCCTATAATAAAAGCTACCAATCCTCCATCAAAATGAGTCCTTTTGAGGCACTCTATGGAAGAAATTGTCGTACTCCTTTAAGTTGGAGCCAGCCAGAGGATAAACTGATGTTGGGACCAGATGCCTTACAAGAGATGGAAAGAATTGTTAAATAGATACAAATAAACATCAAGAGAGCACAGGATCGCCAGAAAAACTATGCTGATAAGAAGAGAGTACACCAAGAATTTAAAGTGGGAGAGCATGTGTACTTATGTATTAAACCCAAAAAGAGAACAATTTATGCTGGAAGTTGTGCAAAACTGGCTCCTAGATATTGTGGCCCTTTTGAAGTATTAGAAAGGGTGGGACCAGTGGCTTACAAGCTGGCCTTACCACCCCATGTTAGAGTTCATGATGTGTTTCATGTTTCATTATTAAAAAAATATATACATGATGCTTCTCACATAGTGGATTGGAATGTGGTACAGGTGGAACCATAAGGGGAGTTTCTGCCAGAACCGCTTCAAATATTGGAGCGAAAAGAAATTGAATTGAGGAACGAAATGGTAGCAAGAGTAAAGGTGCAGTGGAAGCACTTTACTGCTGAAGAAGCTACCTGGGAAAGAGAAGCTGAAATGATGGAAAAATATCCATTTTTGTTTGAAAAATGAACTCTAGTAGTTAAATAACAACACCGAGGATGGTGTTTGATTTCAGAGGGGGAATATGTAACACCCCTAGTTTATGTGTTTGAAATTTAAAACTAGACATTTGAACTTTAATCCTAAGGGGAGTGGACCCCAAAGGACAAGTATTTTGTGGATGTAATTAAATATCTAATTTGAGAAAATGAATAAAATGACTTTGTACAGATTGACCAAAATGAGAATTATGAGATCACTTGCTAAATCCATGAGGATGGATAAAGGCAAATACTTTCCCCACAATCTTTCAAAAATCCTTGAAAGAATTTCTAAATTAGATTTTGAGGAAAATCTAGTTTCCCCAATGATGTGGAGAGTAGTTGGGAAGAGGTAAAAAGCTGGGAAAAGCATAAAGAAGCTTTAAAAAAATCCCTTAAATGGGAAGCCTAGGCAAACAGGAAGTAAAGCATCCTGATATTCTGGACGCAGAATTAGAAACAGGCTTTGGGGAACAATAGCTTAAATAAGCTGCTCCTAAACAGATTAAAGGGATCTGTCCTTCGAGGGATCTCAGCTCAGGGGTGAATTCTGGAGATAGATGAATTCTAAGGTTGGGAGGACTGGTCAATTTACGAAGTGGTATGCTTACAGAAATTAAGAATATTTGAATATCTAATTGTGATGGAATCAATTAGAGTTATTTATATTGTTTTTCTGAAGTTTGAATATTGTTCCATACATTTATAGAGTTAAGAAAATAATTAACCTTCTCAATTCTGCATAGTTGTAGGAACTAGGAAAATGAGGAGAAATTCTCCAGAATCTCTAAACCAATATTTAAGTTTAAATATGGGGATTTCTGGTACCTCATAATTCACAAATTTGTAACTTTAATATGCTTCTATGGGAAATGGAATACGGTTAGTCCATATTGTGAGGAAAATTCTAAATCTATAGATAGTGAGAAAGTAAATGTATAGAGTACAAAAGTATTCATTTAATTAATTTCTAAGTGAAGAGCAGAGATTTATAACAATGTCAAAAACTGTGCATTTTGAACATTTAAAATATTTACTATTTCCTTTAATAAGAATTGAATGGAAGAGTAGGAAATGTTAGTATTGCATATATGTTTTAAATAGCAAGGAAATGAAACAAAACATGACCAACATCTGTAGAAATAACTAGGAAAGGAGATTTATGTATGAAAGATATGGGAATAACCCACAAGAAAGACAAAAGGAGACCCCATTGAAATACATAACATGGAAAGTTAGATATATATATATATATATATATTGAAGAATGGGTATATAAACCTCATCTGTGATATATAGGTATGTATCAGTAAAGAAATTCAATCTAAAAATGGATATAATGGGACTGTTCTCTCATGACAAATAAATAGCAAAAGCATTTAGAGATATATAGCTATAGGGAACAATTTAAATTTGCACACAAAGTTTTTTCCAATGGGAATATAACTTCCCAGAAATCCTGAGAGTCTCCTGTAGGAGTCATACAAAATATATATAATAGATAGCCATGAGTCATTGCACAAAAAAAAAAAAAAAACTGGCTATAAAGAGACTTATATAAGTTACAGTCTCTATTGTGATAAGCAATTTAAAGGATGAATAACTCATTATTTTTAAATCGTATTAACTCACACTCAACAAATAATTTCATGCGAGGTAGTAGGAGATAGTCCATAAATTAATAAGTTGTAGCTTCTTTGAAATAATGGAAAAACAAGAATATCAGTGACAAGGAATAAAAATGTCCAGATACACGCCACAAAATCTTAGCCTTTCGGACCAGAGTCTGGTAACAGAGACCATATTCTCATTCAAATTTTAAACCACTTAAGGAGTACTGGAATATGACTGAAAATTATTAATATTCCGACTCTGACAGAGTCTAGATCTTCAATGGATACTATTTAAACCCTAAGAGAGTTAATTAATCCGCATAAACGAAGTGGAACAATGCGACGAGAGGAGGGTTCTCTCTGCATAGGCATATACCAACCTGAAACGTCAAGGGAGGTAAAATTAATATTAAACGAAAGGAAGTCGCTCATAGCTGCCGACGATGCAATGCATGTGGAGTATGCATTACCTGTAGAACCGCAGCCAAGGTAATGAATCAGTCAATATAATAGTTGATAGCAAATTTTTCCAATAGAGAAATTTAACAAGACGAGAAGGGGTTACCTGCCAACGAAGACCCTCATTCCTTTCGAGTTCTCTGCACCAAGGTTAAAAGCAGAATATTAATGAATTAGAAGCCAGAAGATAAATAGTAAAATGCAGAGAAAACATAATAAAAACAAAAACCTCATACGGTTCTTACCTGAGGACTATCGCTCTCCTGCGAAGAGCCGAGCCAAGGTAGCATCTCACTATCCACACTCAGCGCTCAAGTCACAAAGGATGAACCACGAGATACCTATTAAGAAACCCTGCGTGGTATTATCAAGTCTCGTTAACCATAAGTTTGACGCCATAGGCGCAGAGACAGTGACGAAAAGAAACAAGAGAAAATTAAATCAATATATGGGTACAGGAGCTGCCATGAGAGGCTGCTTAGATGGACCCAAATTAGACTAAACCATAAACGTAATTTCAAGAACGAGATAAATCTGTATCGTCATCGTTCGAGACTTCCACAGAGAAAGATGTATGGCAAGTTCGAAAAGCCGAATATGATCTCCAATACAAAACGAACGACATGAGTATAAGGCTCATACCTGGTGAATTTTCCCATGCGTAGGTAAACAGCCAGACTGATGGGCAAGCCAACGAGTGAATACCTCCACGTGCAGAGCTTCGAAGTAAAGAGGAGAACACACCAAATGAAGAACGAAGAAACTGACCTCACACAAAAACAAAGAATTATATAATCATATCAACATCCAGAACCCTAACTCGGTGAGAGGATCGCTGCCATCCACATGGAAAAAACACAAAGGTGAAGCTAGGGATCGAAGGACTGGAGGTTGCATTTACACCATTCGTTCAACATTAATGGTGACAAGCTACATAATGAAGTTTCCGGCGTTCTATCATATGATGAAGATTGCCTTGTATCCAACGTATTCTGGCATGGCGATTGCCAGATCGACGTGGAGGTATAGCACGTGAATGGGAATGGGATGAAACCCATCCCAACCAATACCATGAAACCGAGAGTCTTAGAAAATCTGACATGGAGAAATAATATCACGTCTCAATTACCATACACATCAAATCGACTCTATCAGGACGCCATACGTGGAAGCTCAATGAATACGTTCAATCTTCACATTAATTTCTGATATGAAACATATGTACAATAAAACGCGATGATATCAACCCAGACCTTATGAAAATTATGAATACCACATCATCGAATAGCCATAAGTACGATATAGTCATCAACATAAAAGTATGTAAATTAAATCCAACCAATGCTCATAACCAAATCATGTAGGAGATGACGTTATGGAAAAAAAATGAGAACCCAGGAATTGTAAAAGGGTAAAGGATGCCCTCGTGGAAAAAAAAACCTATTCGAATCCTTTGTATATAAATACATGAAAATGTGTTGAATGCCCAAGGGCCAATGACATCAAAGTAAAGGTTAGACATAGGTTGGTAGATGCGACCCTTCATAGGGAATGAATTAATGATAAATAACTCCACTATGATTTAATACAAAGACCCTTAGGTTAAATTGAATTTGAAATGGAAGTTAATAGATATTGACTTCGGGTATAGTTGTTATGTGGAAATGAATCATATTGGGGAAAGAAAATATGATTAAACCAGATAGTAGTAAAAAAATATCCAAGAACTGAGTGCTTGGAACAACAAATGCCCGGAAAAAAAATTCAAAGCATGGGAGGTGTGACACTTAACAAGTATGCACACTTTTGTGCATTATCTCATCCATTCAAAGCAAGTATAGTTGCTACTACATTTATGGAAACAATTCAAAAGATACATGGATACCCAAAGATTATTGTAAGTGACAAAGATCCCTTTTTTACTAGAAACTTTTGGATGGAATTATTTTCTTGTTTGGGTACCCAACTAGCTCATAACTCATCTATTCATTCTCAATCTGATGGTCAAACTGAGATAGTGAATAAATGTTTGTAAGGATATATTCGCTTGTTTTGTATTTGATAAGCAATCACACCGGTCAAGTGGTTACCGTTGAGTGGTGGTATAACACTTCCTTCCATACCGCAGCAAAAATGACCCCATTTATGGCACTTTATGGATATCATCCACCATCCATCACATCTTCTTTTAAGGAAAAATCTAGGGTTCAAGCAATGGAGGATCACATCGAGCATCAACAAGAAGTTCTCCAACTCTTAAAGGATAACCTGAATTTGGCACAAAATCGAATGAAACAACAGGCAGATCAACATCGTAGCGAGAGAAGTTTTGATGTAGGAGATTGGGTATTTTTACGGCTACAACCATACAACAAATGTCCCTCAAGCAAGCAAAGAAGGATAATAAATTATCGCCAAAGTACTATGGTCCTTACAAGGTGTTGCAAAAGATTGGTACTATGGCATACAAATTGGAGCTTCCTGCTTCTTCGCGAGTACATCCAGTTTTCCATGTTTCATGCTTTAAGAAGGTTATAGGTGAAAATCTTCCAGTTCAAACAATATTGCCAGAACTTGATGAGGAAGGAAAAATCATATTGGAACCTGAAGCGGTCATGGAAACAAGAACTCGACAGCTACGGAATCGATCAATTTCAGAGTATCTCATCAAGTGGAAGAACTTACCCACTGAATATTCTACATGGGAGAATGAGAATTTTATACAGAAGCACCCAGAGCTACTCAAGCGTTGAGGACAACACTTTTTTGAAGGAGAGGGGCATGTTAGGTCCCTATATTACTAGTATAGTCCCTTATTGTTGTTAGTGTAACCCCCTTATGGTTATTATTGTACCCTTGTAACCCCCATTTTATTATTATTGTGCCCTTAAATTATTATTGTTAGGTCGGCTAGGATTACATTGTGGCCCACTAGGATTACATTATGGCCCCATGGACTCCTATATATAGAAAGGAGGTTTTGTGAATTGTATCATTCAATAATTGTTCATTTATGTAATGTATTGGAGGTTTCCCCCTCGAAGTGGCTTATTTCTAAGGCGTTGATATCTCTTTTCTTCTATTTTTTGGATCTGGTTTCACAACATGCATGAATAAATATTAAAACTTATATGCATGAATTGGATTTGATTTTGTATAAAATCTAACAATGAGATTCCATATTATTCAGAATGTACTAAAAAGAGATACCGAATCCTTCACAATTTGTGGAAACAAACATGATTGCATAATTACATAACAAGTAAGAGAAAGAGAATAAATCACACAACAAAAGATGTAGGACATAAGGAAAGTAAAACTACCTAAAATTTTGTTATCTCAGAGACAAAAATTCAAGGATCATGAAGCAATCCAATTATTTCTCTCTCAGAGAAATTCCCGCACTCTGCCAACTGTCTCACTCCGATCGAGGATAAATCGGCCAATTACTTAGCCAATTCTCAGCCTCTGCTCAGCTTGCCCTGCTTCACACATTCCTTGAGGACCTAAATCCCTATTAAATAGGGAAATCCCTTGGTTTTATTACAAAATGCTTCCTTGCCCTCCACATGACTCTATAACTGACCTGTACAATTTTCTAATTATACAATTGATAGTTATCATCATTTTAACCTCAATATCAACTGGGCCTTCCTTAGAACTAACACACAAAAACTATTTATAGTGAATTATCAGTTAACTGAGAATCACTATTTTTGAATTAAATTGGATTTAATTCACTTGACCTCTCACTAGCTCATCACTCAATTAGAACTAGTTAAACTAATTTTAACTCGGTTAATTGAGTTAACTAATTACAACTCACAAATAAATGTAACTAGAACCCCTTAAATCATGGTATAACTCCACATGCATCCTCTTAGACCCTCAACTCAAATTTCCTAAGCTAACTTGGTCCTTCTAAATTAGTTAGCTAATGCAATTTGTCATGAGATTAAATTACAATTTCTCTTCGAATTTAATTAATGGAAAATTAAATCAGAAGCCCCACTTTGGGGTGCCATTTCTTGGTTCCATTTCAACACACCATCTCAAGGAGAAATTTATTATCTTCTACCCTGATCATGTCTCTGTGGAATTCGAATTTTCTTCTGGCAAATGCCTTCGTCAAGATGTTTGCATCTTGCTCCTCCGTGGGAATGTACTCTAATAAAATAATCCTCCTATGAACACAATATCTGAGTTGGGGATTTCGAATATCAATATTCTTGCACCTTTATATTAATTGAGTGTTTGATGAAACTCTAGTTATCACAATGTATCACCGTCAGATCCATCTGATGACTAAACAAACCAACAAGTATCTTCCTCATCCAGATTGTCTTGCATGTTGCGTGAGTGGTCGCCATGTACTCTACCTATACTGAACTAAGTGAAAATTATATTTGTTTCTTTTTGTACCAAGAAACTTCTATTGATCCTATGCTAAATATGCCTCCTAATGTGCTCTTCTGGTCAGATGGACTCCCTGCCGAATATGCATTGGTGAAGCCTTGAAGCTCACTCTCTTTGTTCGTTTGTACCATAAGACATACTTTTTAGTGCCTCTAAGATATCTCAACACATGTTTTCATGCATTCCAAAATATCTTGGTCGGCTTAACCATGGCTTGGATCAGTTGGTTAACTTTGTAGCACATGTCATGTCATGTGTTCACGAAATACATGAGTGAACGCACTAGCTTCCTGTAAATAGTAGAATCCATTACTTCTCCCGAAATAAAATCCTCCTTCCTCCAGTTTCCTGCAAGAGGAGTCTCCATGGGTTTTTTTCCATCTATGTGGAACTTCCTCAGAATATTCTTGGCATACTTTCTCTAAGATACAAATATCTCCCCATCTCTTTACCATATTTCCAATCCAAGGAAATAGTGCAATCTAGCCCCATTTCCTTCATCTCAAATTCTTTTGCAATATCTTCTTTTCAAGACCTTATGAGTTTCTCATCACCTTTCAGTATCAGATCATCGACATAAATCACAATAATCAAAAGCTTACCATCAACCACAATATGATATAAGTTTGCATCTTCTTCACTCTTGGCGAACCCCAACCCGGTGAAATAGCTATCAATCCTGGTGTACCAAGCACGAGGTGCTTGCTTCAGACCGTACAATGTTCTCTTGAGTCTGCACACATGTGACTCCCTATCTAAGGTCTCAAAACCTTCCGGCTGCTCAATGTACACTTCTTCCTCAATAACTCCATTGAGAAATGTTTGCTTTACATCCATCTCATGTATTTGCCATCCCATATGAACTGAGAGTGCAAGGATGGATCTAATAGATGAGTACATTATGACTGTTGAAAAAATATCATCATATTCAATCCCCTCCACCTGACAGAACCCTCTAGCCACAAATCTATTTTTTTGTTTCTCCACACTCCCATCTATTTCCTGCTTCACCTTGCAGACCCAGCTAGATCCTACAACTAACTTCCCCACTGGTCTTGGGATAGCTTCCCATGCATCGTTTCTGACAATGGAGTCATACTCCTCAACCATGGAATCAACCGACACTGGCTTCTCCATTGCTCCCTCAAAATACGATGGTTCTATCTCAATTCCTCCGCTCATAAGAGCCATGTGTCTATTGTACAACTTTGGGGACCTTCTCTTCCTGTGTTGTGATGTGGGTGCTTCAACATTATCTCTAGCATCTAGAAATAATATTTCAGCCTCTCTAGTGTGATTCCTTCCATCTCTGGTGGATGCATCTACATGAGTGGTTTCTACCACTCTTTGTTCCTCTTCTTGTGGCTGCTCCACATCCTGAGGTTCATCCTTTGGAGCTAAGAGCTTCTAAAATACGTGAAACTCAAGCTCCCTCTCAAGGGACAATCACATGGCTTTGTCTTCAACAAATTTCACATCTCTTCTGACCATTTTCATCATGTTTCCTAGAAATTACACCCAATATTTGTGAGGTGTTTCAGTGTACCCCACAAATATCCCCAACTTTCATGTTGGTTCTAGCTATTTTCTAGCATATTTGGTCATATGGAAATAAAAAAAAATAACCAAAAATTTTAAAATCTTACACATCTGGTCTCTTACCTGAAAAGCCTCATTTGGTGTACTCATCCCAATTATTCGATGAGGACTTACGGTCTGTAAAAACATTGTTTTATTGCATGCTTCCACCCACATATAAAATGGTGGGCCCTTATCATGCAAAATAGCTTGTGGTGCTCCAAAAATAGTTCTGTTATTTCTTTCTACAATCCCACTCTGTTGTGGGTTATGAGGTGCAATAAATTATCTTCGAAATCCTTCTGAGGAACAGAAGTTATTGAATTCATTAGATATGTATTATCCATCATTTTCTCTCCTTAGAGCCTTCACCTTCTTCCCTGTATATTTTTCGACAAGTGCCTTGAACTCACAAAACTTGGAGAACATTTGATCTTACTTCTACATGAAGAAAATTGAATGCTTTCTTGAAAAATCATTAAAACCAAATCACATAATTCATGTGCTTTGTTGTGGAAGCTGTCGAGAATGGTCCACACATGTATGAGTGAACTCTCTCAAGGATTGCCTTGGCTCGGTTTTCCTTATCTTGAAAGGTGGATTCGGTATAATCCCCTAATGTACACCCTTTGCACGTGTCTCTCTGTGCAAGTGCACCCTTTGGAAGTCCTGTAGAAATTTGTTGCATGATCCTCATATCACTATGGTGTAGATGGCCCAACCTCCTATGCCCTAACCCATCGATGTCTCATATTTCCACCTTGTTTTCTTTATTGTTAAATGTTGCGCAATCATATACATAAATTTTGTAGAGCTTCTTCACTCGCACACCAATAATTCTCACCTATACCGTGGATTTATGCTGAAGGAAAACCTTTCCTTCACTGAAAACCACGTCATATCCATGATATTCCAACATAACAACAGAAACCAAATTCTTCTTTAAACCTGGCACATGAATGACATCTTCTAATATGAGGGGTTTACCTGACTCTCTTTGAAAGGTAATTGTAACAATACCGGTAGCATTATACCTCCCATCATCACCCATCTCGATGTCTATCTGGAGATATTTCTCCTCCAAGCTATTGAAGAATTCTTTGTTGTCGATCATGTGGAATGGATCTCCACTATCAAAATACCATGCATATCCCATCACCAATGACACCATGCATTCAATGAGAGTGAATTCCAACTCGAACTATGAAGCTAATGCTTCACCTATTTCTCCTCTTGAGACCTTCTTGTTTTTCTTCTTTTGTGGACAATTTGTGGCATAGTGTTCATGCTCATTACAGTTGAAAAATTTCACCTTTGACAAGTCTTGCTTTTTTCCTGCCCTTTCGGTCTCGTATTTAGAATGGGAAGCCTTCCCTTTTCCTTTCTTCACATTTCCATTTAAGGCAGATTTATCCTCATCATCAGTCTTTGATGAGGATCCATATCTGGTGCTTTGTCAAATTTCTTCTTGTGCCAAATCAAACCATAGTCGCTCCCAATATGAAAGATTCTCCCTCCCAATAACATATTCCTCGTAGCTATTCCAACTCTTGGGAAGGCCTATAAGAACTAGGCTCACCAAATCATCTCACTAAATAGTGATCCCAACGCTTCTAAGCTCATCTTGATACTGAGTGAACTTTGTCAAGTATTTTTGGATCGTGTCGCCCTTCTCCATTTTAATCTTCCTCACCATGTATTTCAGTGCCAAATTCTTGTGTTTGTTGCTATTCTAATACATATTTGTCAAGACCTTCCACATCGCATATGGAGTTTCCTTCCTATAGATACTTGAGACAATATGATCCCGAACTCCCTCTGGCGAGATCCTTCTTGCCTTTGCTACATTCTTCTTCCATACATCAAGAAGTTGAGAATTTGCTGCTACGGATTCCAAGAGATCAATGTCTATGACAGCATTCATTCCATTTTCCTCAAGGATTGCCTCCATCCTGTCCTTCCATGCAATATAATTCAAACTTCCTTCAAGTGTATATTCGAGTCTCAAGCCATTGAAAGACATCTTGATCAGTTATTGGATACTGAAGAATAAATCTAAAAATTCGTACCTGATAAAAAAAAAATGCTCTTATATTCTTATTGTGATTACTAGCGATCTGATATCATGTAGAAAATATAACAACAAGATTCAATTTTATCTTGTAATGTACTAAAACAAGATACTATATCCGTCTATAGTTTTCGGAAAGAAAACACTATTACACAATCACATAACAAGTAATAGAAAGAGACAATCGATCACAAAAAACAAGATGTATCTAGGGAAACAACACTGCCTAAAACCCCACTATCTGTATATTGTATAAATTCAAGGATCATGAAACAATACAATTCTTTCTCTCTAAGAGAAATTCCTGCACTTTTCCAACTTTCTCACTCTGATCTAGGAAAAATCATCCAATTACTTAGATAATTATTAGCCTCTGCTCAACCTCCCTTTCTCATGAATTCCTTAAGGAATTAAATCCCTATTAAATAGGAAAATCCCTTGGTTTGATTGCGTAATGCTTCCTTGGAATCCACATGACTCTATAACTAACCTGTACAATTTTCTAATTATAAAATTGATAGTTATCATCCCTTTAACCTTAGTCTCAATTGCACCTTCCTTAGAACTAAAATGCAAAATATATTTATAGTGATTTATTAGTTAACTAATTGGTTAATATTTATGAATTAAATAAAATTTAATTCACTTGACGTCTCACTACATCATCACTCAGTTAGAACTAGTTAAACTGATTCTAAGTCAATCAATTGAGTTAACTAATTACAACTCACAAATAATTGTAACTAGACCCCCTTAAATCATTTCAAAACTCCACATGAATCCTCTTACACCCTCAAATCGAATTTCCTAAGAAAACTCAGTCATTCTTACTTAGTTAACTATTACAAGCTGTCATGAGATGAAATTACAATTTCTCTTCCAATTTAATGAAGGGAAAACTAAATTATAAGCCCCACTTTGAGGTGCCTTTTCAACAGATTTAATCTTATTGCAAGTTGTAAACAATTGATTATGGTAATTACTTCTCGTACCATTCTGTTGGTCACAATACATTGTGGGAATTGGAAATGTTTAGATTGTTACCCTAACTGTTATGCCATTTACACATTAATGAATATTTGTATATAATTTTATGCATGAAAATATTGTATGAATGAAACTAAAATGATTGTGAAAGTGAATACTTATTTAAAAAATGAATATTTATGATTAATGTTTTTAATGGGATTAAGCCAAGGTAACTTAATGGCAACAAGAAAACCCATGAAGGTAAAATGTTGCAATCCAAACTGCAATCATAAATGAAAAAGTATAATATTATGATATGCATGATTGTGTTATTTGGAAAATAAAAATGTATACCACCTGTATGTGGGTTATGTTTCCTGTCAATATAAATATTGTAGACCCATGTTGAGGGTCAAATATAAATGCATTGTGTACATAAATGTTTCTTTTGTTTTAATGATAATGTGCATATGGTTTATTATGTAAATTATGGTGGGAAAGAGTTCTAAAATATAATTTTGCATGCAAGACAGTTGTTGAAAGTTGTCAAATTTCAAGAGGCCTTGGGTTGATGGTGCTTTTCTACCTGGATTTCCTCTCCCTAGAGATATATGATCTCAATAAGGGAAAAGAGTTGGCCAATATGGTGAAGAGGGAAAAAGCATGAGGAAACTATGTTGATTTTGGAGCCCGTTGGAGGAGGCCCAAAAATTCCTCATAGACGAGACGTTGTCGGAGGAATGGGAGGGAAACTTCCAAGAGGAACATGCATTTTACCCTATGTGGTCATTGGAATTCTTGAGCTGGTTGGCCAATGGAATTCTAGACTAGACCTAGTATGGTTTTTGTTAGAAAACAGTTTGGATGTGAAAATAAATCAATCTAGTTGTGGAAATCAATTCCCATTGGTTGGGAGGAGCATCCTTTATCCTACTATGATTCACATAGAAGAACAAATTAACTAATCAGTTATGTGTTATGTTAATTATGAATTTCCTATATAATTGTGTAAATATTTTATGTACATATTGACAAGAAATGAGTCTACCACTCAGAAAGAAATTACACTAGGAATTACTGGAAGTGTAATTTCTTTTATTGTATTATTAATATTTTGAATGTCTTAGTAGGGGCTAATATAGTATGCACTTGGTGCATTTATCGATTGTTTCGATGATTAGGGATATAAGTTCTCTCTTAGTACATTTAGAAGTACTGTATAGATGTCTTTAGTGGGAACTAAGATAATGTGCATGAGATATAGCAATTTACCATTTTGATGATTAGAGGGTTGGTGCTCTCTAAGTATTTGTAGAAGTATTGTGATTTAAATATTACCTAACTTTACATAATTGATTGATAGTTAAAAGTATTTCATTTCATTGAAAATGTTGTGACTAATGTGATTGAATTTGTTAGTCATACATTACAGGCTAATTTACATGGAGTCTTGATGGGTTGTCCAAACACTATTAGAGTGCTTGCGTGAAAATGACCATGACCTCCAAGAGTAATTTGTAAGTAACGATAATTGGTATCTAGATATTTTGTTTTGATTCTATGAATTTGAGTAATGGACAAGTGATGGAAAGTAGAATCTACATATTTTCACAACTATAAATTCTTATTACTATTGATTTTTCTTATGTTAGAACATTATTATTTATTATTATTGATATTTCTTGGAATGAAATCCTTCATTTTGAAGAAAAATTGTTCCCTTTTGGTTCATATTGTTATATCATAAGTAAAATTTAAATTTCCAACGAGAGAAGAACACCGTCTGAGAGAAGAACACCAGCGACAGTTTTCTCTTTAAGGGGGGAGTATGTAATATCCCTATTTCACGTATGAAATATTGTGAAGGTTTCTTTGTAATATAAATAGTTAATTTTAATGAGTTGGAAGTATCAAATTTGATAAAGGTAAGTAGTTTTGGGTAATATTTTTTTACTAAGGATCTATGCTCTAAATAGAATTTACCAAGTGAGGATGAAACACACACATATTGTTTTGGAAGAATATAGTGTTCATGCCATTGTATATACTCAATACAGTTTGAATGGACGTTATTCAGGGTTGGTTCTTATTAATCACATCAGCTTTCTTCCTAATAGAAAACAAAAAATACAACCATACCTCTATTGTCCAATTTCTGGATGTCAGTTTCATTAAATGATCTCCATACGCTACCACATGAACCATTTAAGGTTTAGTCCTACCGTTGAGTCAAAGGCACTTAACTCATGGAGATATCGCTTATTACATAGTGAGAGATAAAAAATTTATTAATTTATACATAAAATGTAAATGTGGAAATATAATTATTGGGTGAGCACGACAGTCATGAGAATCCCGTGAGGATTCCAAGACTTTTCCCCATGACTATGCTCAAACAATTATTGGAAAACATGATCCCAACAAAAAAAAGAGTTGTGCTAAGAGAATGGCATGCTAGTGATAATGGAGAACAATGGTTTCATGGCACTCGTATTTAAAAAAAGAAAAAAATATCAATTCGCATGGAAGAGCTAGCACCTTCAGAGATAACTATAGATGTTAATTACCTCACATTTCTTGAAAATAAAAGATGGTATAAGAATGATTTTTATTAAAAATATACAGTACATAACACGTATAAATGTTAGTGAATATTTTTCAACTTATCCCAAATCTTCTAGAAAAGGAAAATATAAATGAACCATGCACAATGGACAATAAATAATCCTTGTTATTGTATGAAAAAAATTGTAGGGATTTGCATGTAGAAATTATATAGAACTACTATATCTGATATTTTTGAAAAGAAAAATATGTTATTTATGAATTAAAAAATAGAACTATCATGTTAGATATTTCTTGAAAATTAGAAAGCTATTTTATATACAAATATAGGACTATTATGCTTGTTGTTTCTTGAAAATAAATATGATATTTCCATGCATAAGAGGAAAAGAATAATATTACGTGAAATTTCTTGAAAGAGAAAATATAAGTTCACAGGCAATAAAGAAAATTAGATATGATGCATAATAATTATTGAAAACAAAACATATGTTTTCATGTTCTAATTGTGTTAAACTTAAGGATATTCTTGCATACAAGTATGGTAAAATTAAAATTGATTATACTGGTCTTCAATAAAATAATGTACATATTTATCATTTGCATAAAATATTGGTAAAAGATAAATTAGTGGTGCTAATTATTTGGAAAGAAAATAATATGAATTCTTGTGCATTAAACAATAAAAACCATGATTATTTTCTTGGAAACTTGGTCATGAATTATGTGCATATAGAAAAGAAGCCATGTTGGTTTTCAGGAAAGATTGTGTGTTTGTATGCATAGAAGGAATTGTGTGTTTGTATGCATATAAAGAATGTTGATTTTGTTAAACGAACACACTTTTTACATAAACAAAAATATTTAGAAGTCGTGATATTTTTCGTAAAGAATGCATGTGAGATTCGCTTGAAAAAAGATAAAGAAACTGAGTTATTTTGAATAAAAAAATATAGCTACTATGCTTTTGACTCTTGGGGAAAATTAAAATATGCACATGCATGAATGAGAGTAGTAACCATTTCATTTAAAAGGAAATATGTTGAAGTGCATAAAACTATAGCCATAATATTAATTTTCATGAAGGGAATATGGGCTATAATGTTAATATGATTTAGGAAAATTTATATTGCATGAAAGAATGTGTTAATTATTTTGTGGAAAGGATTATGTATTATCATAAATTTAGCTTCTTGTGATAAAGGGAGTCGTGCGTTTATGCAAGAAGAGTAACTATTATATTATTGAACAAGTGGTTCCATGCAAGAGATAATTAATATTGTGTTAACTCTACTTTAGAATACTGCATGTATTTTCATGTACTATAGTTATTGTAAATAGTTCTCCTTTGAAAGAAAACTATTGAATTTTGTCAGTATGAACATGCAGATTGCATACACAAGAATAGAATCTACCATGTTAGATTTCCCTTAGAAGGGACATGCATTTGTATGCATAATAATAACAATATTTTTTGTATTGGGAAAAATAGAAATTATGTAGTTACATGCACACAGAAAAGTTGGGGAGCTAACTTTATTTGGATAAGTTATAACTAATTACATGCACAAGAGTCAAATCTAAGATGCTAGTGCCCTTTAAATGAAAATGGATGGTTATAGGCTATCCTTTGGAAAATTATGTTTTCTTGTGTAATTGAAATATTAGTTAATGTGGTATTTATTTTATAGACATGCTTTGATTATTACATGCTCATAACTAGTGCATATGAAGTGTTGTTAAAGGAAGCATGTCATGATGTTTTGTTTGCATTTCATGAATGTGCATGAATAGATGGTGAAGAAATACTAGTATAGATTTATGAAAAGGTTGTTTAATACTTTATGTAATCATGATATCAATGTATGTTGAGGACAAAAATGGCAGGAAAGGATGTTGACTTGTGCAAATGACAGACTATGTTTAACATTCTGGAAGGTAAAGAAATAATGATCCTTGCAAATGAGTGCGAGTTGCAGGATGGTCCATTGATGGAACAACCAGACCACAAAGATTTAAAGAGTGAAGTTTTACGGCTAAACAATTTCATGATTATTGTAATAGCTTTTAGCTAGATACATTTTATTTTAATGATATTTCTTTGTAATATTTTATGACAATGGTTAAAGGATTGACTCCCTTATAAGTCATTGAGTGAGGAGTGAACACCCTCACGAGCGTTTAATAATAAAATTAAACATTTGTTGGTTTTCACCTTATAGTGTTTCTAGAATATATCAATGTTCAATGATGTGATTTATTATTGTGTCAGTTTGATGATGTTGATTCCTTGTTTGATGTAATTTTCATAATGTCACGTATGTGATTAATTAATCTAGTTAAGGGAATCATGAAATGATGCAATGTTACATCATACAAATTATGTTAATATACTACAAAAATGGTTGTTAATGGTTATGAAACTTAATATTCCTCTACTAAAGTTACTCTATGTAACGATGAACAGTCAATCTACTACTTAATGAGAAATATGGAATAGTGATTTGGATAGTTACCCGTGGAGAATTTGTGTAAATTTTTTCTAAATCTCTCCATTTTCATGTGAGGTTACCTGGGGATGTTACACATCCTCAGTTAAGTATTCTCTTGAACACAATAGATAACTTCTTGATATTGTTGACTTTACTATATATTGATTCCCCATAGACTAGTAATGTAATATATGAATTAGGCTGATTTTAATTTTTCTTTGATAAGTTTATGATATCATTTTTATGAGATAATGAATTTTAGTATTTTTTTTAATACATAAATAGATTTAGTGTTTTTTTTTAATATCTTATTTTAGGTATTTTCATATATATAATTTTCTTAGTATATTATATATTTAATGTGTTTTTTAAAGGAGTAGTTTTTAAGTGCTATTTTTTTGAAGTTTCAAGTGAAAAATCGGGATTTGTTTTGTTTAAAATTGTTTTTGACTGCATATATGGATTCATCACCCTCCAAAACTTGCGACAGTAATTTTTTAAATCTTATATACTAATTTTTGATATATTACTATGTTTATCATATATTAATACATGACCATATCCCCTGCATAGTCTCGACGTTTAATAGAGTACATCACTTCCTCACTTAACCTAAAGGTGGGGATATACTACCCAACCGCATTAATTATTCTATAGCATGGGAAATAATGGTCACCATTGCCTATGGCGATACATATTTCTTGGGCTATAGAATAATTAATGCCGCTGGGCAGTATATTTCCACTGTTAGATTTAACTTCCTTTAAATCTAACAGTGGGCATATACTACCCAACCACATTAATTATTCTACTCTTACAAATACCAATTTCAGAGAGGGAACAATATTTAATAATATGATAATAAGATATCATGTTATATAAAATCATGAGATATTCTTATAAATCCAAATTAAAACAAGCTTTCAGAGAGGGAATAATATTTAATAACATGATAATAAGATATGATATTATATAAAATCATAAGAAATTAGTCAGTTAAATACTAAAATATAGTATCTAATATCTAGTAGAAACCCTAGTTAAATGAAGGTTTGGAAGAGGACGTTTTCTCAATGGTAGGAGTGAAAGAATGACCGATTGATTGGTCCAGAAAATTGGGTAGCTACCCATACCAAAATAAAGGATCGAGAACCTAAGAAAAAATTGGGTAGTTACCCATACCAAAATAAAGGATCGAGAACCTAAGAAGGTTGGAATGACGTTAATGGCCCACTAGCTCCAAACCATCTATTGGTTAACCATGTTTAATTAATGAAATTTTATCATGCCAAATTGAATATCAAAGATAATATTAATACCCAAGAAACCTTGTGCTTAACCTATGTATTGACAAATTTATTTGACTTACACAAGTTAAAACAAAATTGTTGTTCAAAACTATGGTTGTTATGTGAATGTGACAAGTGGTATCAGAGGTTCAATCTTGTTACACTGTGGGATGTATGGGTGTAAATGAAATAAAAAAAAAGTGTTGTGATGCACATAAGGGAAACTAAAGCAACACGAGACGAGGAGATAGAATCATCCCACCTAGGAGGCAATTGGTAGGAGTGGGACCAATGCCTCTTACAGAGCCTAACCTAGAAATGTGGGTTCGGCTAGAAGGGGAAACTCATAACACCATTGCAATGTTATTAGAGATAGTTCAACAACTGCAAGCGGAGATGATAAATCTAATAGATAACAGTGAGAGGTTCTTGTTAGAACAGGAAAGTACCGTGAAAATGCTCTCCGATAGGAAGAATCATAGGGATCAAAATCCTCATCGGCATGAAGGGAACAAAGAGGAGTTGCATAGACAATGAGAGGACAATGCAGAAGTTGAGGGAGGGTGAGTTGGTAATGAGGAAGAGTCTGAAAATGCTTTTGGTGGAAATGGGATCAAGAGGCAGAAAATGAATTGCAAGGGGAATTCAAGAAAATCAAACCCCCGATTTATGATGCAGAAGTGGAACAAGTCGTTGAAGCATGGTTGATTAACATGAACAATTTCTTTCAAATTTATGAATATGATGACAATCTGAAATCCAAATTGGCAATCTACAAAATGAAAGGTAAATTCACCTTATGGTGGGAAGAGATTAAAAATATTTGAGGAATTGATAAATAAGAAATAACTTGGGAAAAATCCCATAAGAAATTCAAGGATAAATAGTTAACTAAGTGATTATATGACCAACAAGAAAAGAGTTTCATGATTTAAAATTGGGGCAACAATCCATGGATGAATTTGTAACTAAGTTTACTTCTTTGCTAATATGCATCCCCTACATTCACGATGAGAAATCCAAAGTACAACAACTCATCAATAGTCTACCAACCTTCATGAAAGAAAATATGGAATCCGACAATATGAAATCATTGGATGAAGCTATTCGGAAGGCAAGAATTTGTTACCTACAAATGAAGCAGAAAGGGGAAGGTGCCAAATGATGGATAAAAAAAGGGGCAGAAATTTTTTTCAAACATCAAAAATACAAAATTTGTGGGAGTTAAGAAAGCACGCAAATTTTTTTTGAATGGACCTCCGGGTAAGAATTAGTAGAAGTTTACATCTCAAAATGAAACTAGTCAAGATGAGACATCCAGTAAAATAGAGCACAATCAATCATAGAAAACCCCTTTGCAATATCATGGTTTTGGGTCATTTGCTGTCACTGCAATCGATGAAAAAAAATTATTTAAAAAAAAAAAATTATTAACTTCAAACCAGACTCAAATTACCATGCCACACACTCCAAGCTTTGGTTGCCTTACCAGTTGCAACTCGGGAAGGAACAACACTTGTATCAACCATAATGAAGTAGCCAAAAGGAATGGAGCATGAAACCATTATTAACCACTAGAGGAATCCTAAAATCACCACAACTATTACCTGTAGCAGTAGTATAAACCCTAGTTGAATGGGGGTTTGGTAGAGGATGTTTTCTTGATGGCAGGAACGAAAGAATGACCGATTAACTGAGAGATAAAACTAGGCAGTTACCCATACAATAATAGAATCTATACGTACCATTGGATCATAAGCCCTATTGATCAACGATGGGGAGAGGGTCCAGGTATTCCTCGGCATAAGTACCAGAAGGATTGAGAACATGAGCAAGCCGACACGGTGTTCATGGCCCAATTGGCTCCAACCCATCCATTGATAAACAATGTTTAGGTAATGCAAGTTAATCGTGCCAAGTTGAATATCAAAGATACTATTAATACCCATTAAACCTTCCACTTAACATAGGTATTGAAAAATGTATTTAATAAGAGCGACTGTTGTATAAACAAAATGAAACGTTGGTTATCATATATATAATTTCCTTGTTGATTAAAGATATCAATTAATTTTGATTACTCTAGTTAAAAAAAATATTGTTGTTCAAAATTATTGTTGTTATGTGCATCTGACAATGGGTTACTTTATTATAATATTTAAAACTTTTTTTACTCTTTAACTATCAAAAATATTTATGTAGGCTTACAAATTTTACGAAGTTCATAATATGATCATATGCTAGTTTATGTCCTAATTATGTTTACAACACGAGATTAAAAAACTTATTTTACCTTATTTTCTCATACCTTATTTGACAAAATCAAGGAAAAATACCTTTTCTGATACCGTATTTGAGAAAAGTAGCACCCAAGCCTTTCTCATACCTTTTATTATACCTTCTTTCTCACACCTTATTTGAGAAAAGAAGGTAAAATACCTTTTTCTCATACCTTATTTGAGAAAAGTAACACCCAAGCCTTGTTGAATGTGAAACAATGTTGTTGCATCATCTTTCCTTTTTACAAAGAGATTATCTTTTCTATGTTGAATCATGGCCTCATAAAGATACGTAATTTAGGGTTTTCAAACTTATTTAACAAAATTACATAAATATTGTTCATTTAGTCTAATTCTCATGTTAATATCTATAACTTCATAATTTTTACTCGACAAATATGGTAGTGTATAAAATTTTGCTAACAAAAGCAATGCTTAAAACTCCAAATTTACTCAAATTCACTAAAAAAAAATTCATAATTTTTTCTTGACAAAGATGGTAGTATATAAAATTTTGTTAACAAAATCAATACTTAAAACTCCAATTTTAGTCAAATTCACTAAAAGGATGTTGGTTCCCTCCATATAAATTTGTTTTCAAAATTATTTTTACCTTTTATAGGTTTCTCATTTTCTTTTAAAAAATGTATGTGAGTTTACTACTCCGTGCAATATATATTTTTATCTCTTTATTTCTCTCTTTCTTGTTTTTTTTTTCATTATTTCAATTTTCTTTTAATTTCTTATCCCTTCTACATTCTCTTACCCTCATTTTTTATTTTTTTTTGACCAATTTATCTAAAGAGAAAATTATCAGCAGCAAATGTCAAACCTACACACAAGTATTATTCAACACGATAGTGTAGAGTTTGAATTATACATGTGGAGTTTGATTGACTACTACAATGGAGTTGCTTGTCATTCTTAAACTTCAAAAAAAATTATGGGAATGAGGATAAAATCAGTGGCCTCCAACAACCAATTGAAGATTTTCAATTGAACTTGAGCCTCTAGTAGCAAGAAACAAATCCTTCATCTTTTCCTCGTATCAATGGAGAAATTCCTTTCCAAGAGGATAAAATAATTTATCATGATGGTACCTATCATCGAGAGTGAAAGTTTTATATATGCAATCTATAGATGGTGAAGAAACAAAGCAGGTTACTAAGTATAGGCTAAATGTGTAAATGTAATGTAAAAAAGTAAACATCATTAGATTTATTAGACATAAAGGATTTGTAAAAATTTAAATGACAACTCAATTAATATAATAAAGGGTTAAAGCCTATGGGCCAAATACCATGGGACAAATACCATGGGCCAAATATCTTATTTATAAAAGATGTATGGGAAATAAATAAATATAAAAGATGTATAAAGAGGTAAGGTAAATAAATAAATAAATATCAAATAGGATTACAAATCAACATCTAATTATATACCAAGCTTATGGGAAAAATACCATGTACCAAAATACCATGCAAAAAAATATTAATATTAATATTATAACTATTATTATTAATAGATTTAATAAATTTGGATTAATACAATATTAAATTTTTTATATTATAATATATTAGAATATATCAAGATATGTATATATTAACTCTAGATATATATGGGATGGAATAACAAAGACATATGATAGAGGTGGAGAAATAGGTGGAGTGACAAAGGAGAGATGGAGATAAACTGAAGGAGAGGGGAGAAGAGGAATGAAGAGAGAGAGGGAGAGGAGTGAGAGAGGTAGAGAAGGGTAAGAGAGGGAGAGGGAGAAATAAATATGGAGGCGGGAGAGAGAGAAGGAGAGAGGGAGGGAGAAGGGGAGATGATTGGACGGTAGAGAGAGAGAGAGAGAGAGAGAGAGAGAGAGAGAGAGATGGGGGGGGGGGAGAGAGAGGGAGGTAGGAGATCAAGGGAGAGAGAGGAAGGAGGAGAAGAGGGGGAGAGAGGGAAGGATATAGATATGGAGTTGGAGGGGAAGGGAGGGAGGGAAGAAGAAATACATAGAGAGTGAGAAGTGGCAAGAGAGGGAGTGACAAGGGAGAGATGGAGAGACAATGTGTATGTTTAGGGGTGAGATAAAGAGACATATAAGGATAGATGGAGACAAGGAAGAAGAGAAAAATAGAGAAGGAGAAAGGGAGGGATATAGTAACATAGTTGGAGAGAGAGATAGAGTGATGGGGGAAGAGAGAGGATTGGCAGGAAAATAGAGAGAGAGAGAGAGAGAGAGAGAGAGAGAGAGAGAGAGTATAATGGAAAAGAGAGATGGAGGGAGGGAGGCAGGGGGGGATGAGAAGATATAGGGAGGAATGAGAGAAATGGAGAGAGAGGAAGGATGAGAGAGAGGAATTGATAGAGTGGAAGAGAGTGATGAGGGAAGAGAGAGGATTGTAGGAGAGAGAGAGAGAGAGAGAGAGAGAAAGAGAAAGAGAGAGATGGGGGAAGAGAGTAGGAGTTGGGACAAAAAGGGAGAGAGAGGAAGGAAAAGAAAGGACTTGAGAGAGAGGAGGAGAGAGGGAGGGATAGAGATATGGAATTGTAGGGGGAGAGAGGGAGGGATAGAGATATGGAGGGAAGAAGAAATCCGTAGAGAGTTATAATTGGAGAGATAGAGGGAGTGAAAATGGATAGATGGAGAGAGAGTGTGTATGTTTGGGGGTGATATAAAGATACAAAGAAGAATATATGGAGAATGTGGGAGAGAAGGAGAGATAGAGGAATATAGTAACAAAGTTGGAAGGTCAAGAGAGAGAGGTGGGAGAGAAAGGAATAGAGAGAAGATGTGAGAGAGTGGAGAGAGGTAGGGAAAGAGAGATGGAGATGGAGATGGAGGGGGAGAGACAGGGAGGTAAGAAGAAATACATCGAGAGAAATTTGGATAGAAAGAGAGAGGGAGTGATAAGGAAGATAGAGAAAGAGGGAGAGAGGACCGCAAGAGAAAAGAGAGATAGAATCTGGGGAGAGGGAGGGAAGGTGAATAGAGAGAGGGAGAGGGATAGGAGGATGGAGTTATAGACAGATATATTGGAGAAAGAGAGTTCATGTTTTGGGGTTTATATAGAGAGATAGAGGGAGATATAGATATAGATGGAAGGTGAAGAAAAAGAAGAGAGAGATGGAGGGAGGGACAGAGAGATTCATATATATGGAGTAAGAGAGCATGTGTGTTTGGTGGGGGTGAGATAAAGAGACGAAGAAGGAGAGATGGAGGGATATATAGATATATATGGAGGGGCTGGGATAGGGAAGAATATTTCTTACACTAGATGCATTGATTTCAGTGTAGATGGTGATTTCTAGTCTTATTTGATTTCTTGCACTAGATGCATTGATTTTAGTGTAGATGTTTATTTCTAATGATGTTTTATTACTTGCACTAAATGTATTGATTTCAATGTTGATGATTTCTAATCCTATTTTATTTCTTGCACTAAATGTGTTGATTTCAGTGTAGATGGTGATTTATAATCATATTTGATTTCTTGCACTATATGCATTATTTTAAATGTCAATGTTGATTTCTAATTATATTTTATTGCTTGCACTAGATGCATTTATTTCAATGTAGATGTTTTCTAATCCTGTGTGATTTCTTGCACTAAATGCATTGATTTCAATGTAGATGGTGATTTATAATCCTATTTGATTGCTTGCAATAGATGCATTTATTTCTATGTAGATGTTTATTTCTAATCCTATTTTCTTACTTGCACTAGATATATTTATTTGAGTGTATATTTTGATTTATAATCATATTTGATTACTTGCATTAGATGCATTGATTTCAGTGTAATTGTTCTTTTATAATCTTATTTGATTTATTGCATTAGATGCATTGATTTCATTGTATATGTTGATTTCTGATTTGATGTAATTGGATATATGATGGTACATTAATTTTAAATTCATTGGATTAATAGTGTGCATTGATTTTAGTGTTTGTGCCAAAAATTATTGAAAATGTACTTTGATTTTTGTGTTATAGTAATTAAAAATATTAATGTTTAAGAGTGAGAGAGACAAGATATGATGTTTACTATAACAACTCGAGCTAAATATTTAAATGGTTTATGATTTCAGCTATCCTTTTCATAGAAACAATATGAAAAGATGACAAAACAAGGGTGACAATAAAAATAGTAGAAGAAAATAGTTTGAGATTGATCACAATGAATACTATTTGTAATTGACTACATTCTTATTATTCAAATTTTCTATCATTCAACAATATTACATTGTCACTTTCCATTCAAAAAATTTATTTCATCATTTTTCATCATTAAAGTTATTGTACAATATTTATCATCTCAACAAACTAAGGTATCTAAGAAAGTTTAAAATTAAAATTACCAGATAAATATCAGACATATTTAGCATATTTAAAATGGTTTTATTATTATTAGATGTATTTACATATTATTGATAAAATGAATGATATGTTCGATAGATTTTCCTTGGCCACACACGAATGAAACTAGCCTAGATCCATATTAACTTTGGATCTATCAAGCGCCAAGAGGGATCAAATCTCTCAAGGTGCAAACCAATCCTCAAGTTTTGCACTCAAAAAATAGGTTTTCATCTCGAGAAATTTTATCCCTTTCGGTGCTTGATAGATCTGGAGTTAAGATGGATCTAGGCTGGTTTACTTACATTTGGATCTTAAGAAACATTTAGGATTTTTTTTTAAATGGCTAAACATATTCTCCTTTCATGTTGATCTTTATATTTGGTAGTATATTCCATGAAAATTTTAACTTCGAAGTTGTCTTTATTGGAAGAACATTCAAAATTTTGTTGGATTTTAGTCAAGATGGAAAATTCAAGGAACATGGTAAACGTCGTGTACTTTCATCTCATCATTCTACTTGATACTATATTCTTATGGAAATTTTAAATTTGTTGGTGTCTTCATTTTAAGAACATTAAAAAAAAATGGTTTTAAGACTAATTTAAAATTCAAGGAAAATGGGAGCACATGCATAAATTATAAGGGACCTCTAGTCATGGAGATGATGAGGAAAGAATAATGACTAGTTAATATGAAACATATTAATGATTTGAAATTTTATTTTCAAAATAATATTAATGTTTTCTATCTATGTTTACCTATTTATGCAATGATATATTAAAAAAGTATGACATTCAACTTCCATGCCCAATTAATACATTTAAAATGCAATATTATTGTGCCTAGAGGCATATTCTACAACCCAGTATGGCGGAGATGTGTAAGTTTGTCTATAGGGATGAAATTTCACTAATGTCAGCCAAAATTAAAAAAAAAAAAAACGAAAATTAAAAATTAAAAATAAAATCAATAATGTCAGCTTAAACAATAACTTACATAACCTTGTAAATAAACAATCAAAAAATCATTAAAAATAAATTTAAACAATATAATTTTAAAACATGAAGAAGTTTACGGACACTAAAAAAAAAGATATCGTAAATAAAACCTTTTTCTATACATTTTTATACTTACTCCAGAGGTATGGTAAATAAATAAAAATATAAATAAACCAGAGGTATGGTAAATAAATAAAACCTCTTTCTACATTTACTTCATAAACCTCTTTATATTTACAAAAACTACAAAAAGAGGTTTTATTTAGGTGAAGCCTATGGGCCAAATACCATGGGACAAATTATCATTAATACCATGGTCCAAATACGGTATTTATAAAAGAGGTATGGTAAATAAATAAATATAAAAGAGGTATAAAGAGGTAAGGTTAATAAATAAAAATATATCAAATAGGATTAGAAATCAACATCTAATTATACACCAAGCCTATGGGGCAAATATCATGTACCAAATTTTTATTAATACCATGCAAAAAAATATTATTAACCCTAATATTAATATTAAAATATTATTATTATTATTAATATTAAATCTAATATTCATATTAATATATTATAATATTAATATTATTAAATTTAATAACTTTGGGTTAATACAATTTTAAATTTGTTAGATTATAATATATATTAATATAGCATGATATATATATTAACTCTAGATATATATGGGATGGAATAACAAAGACATATAATAGAGGTGGAGAAATAGGGGGACTAACAAAGGAGAGATGGAGATAAAATTAAGGAGAGTGGAGAGGAGGAATGAACAGAGAGAGAGAGAGAGGGATTGGAGTGAGAGAGGTAGAGAAGTGTAAGATAGAGAGAGGGATACATAAAGATGGAGTGGGAGAGAGAGAAAAAGAGAGGGACGAATAAGGAGAGTTTATTGGAGGGTAGAGAGAGAGAGAGAGAGAGAGAAGTGAGATGGGGATAGGAAAGAAAGGGGGAGAGAGAAAGAATGAGTGGAGGAGAGAGGGAAGGATAGAGATATGGAGTTGGAGGGGAAGAGAGGGAGGGAAGAAGAAATACATAAAGAGTGATAAGTGGAGAGAGAGGGAGTGACAAGGGAGAGATGGAGAGATAATGCGTATGTTTAGTGGTGAGATAAAGAGACATACAAGGAGAGATTGAGACAAGGGGTGATAGAAAAAGAGAGGAGGAGAAAGGAAGGGATATAGTAACATAGTTGGAGAGAGAGATAGAGTGATGTGGGAAGAGAGAGGATTGGCAGGCAAAGAGAGAGAGAGAGAGAGAGAGAGAGAGAGAGAGAGAGAGAGAGAGAGAGAGAGAGAGAGAGAGACGGGGGGGGAGAGAGAGAGAGAGGATTGAATGGAAGAGAGAGAGAGAGAGAGGGAGGGAGGTAGGAGGGGGAGAAGATAGAGGGAGGCAGGAGAGAAAGGGAGAGAGAGGAAGGACAAGAGACAAGACTTGATAGAGTGGAAGATAGTGATGAGGGATGAGAGAGGATTGTAGGGGAGAGAGAGAGAGAGAGATGGAGGAAGAGAGAGGGAGGTGGGAGAGAAAGGGACAGAGAGGAAGGAAAATAGAGAGGAATTGAGAGAGAGGAGGAGAGAGTGAGGGATAGATATATGGAGTTGGAGAGGGAGAGAGGGAGGGATAGAGAGATGGAGTTGGAGGAGGGGAGATGGAAGGAATAATAAATGAATAAAGATTTAGAAGTGGAGAGAAAGAGGGAGGGAAGAGGGAGAGATGGAGAGAGAATGTTTATGTTTGGGGTGAGATAAAGGTAAAAATAAGGACAGATGGAGAGAAGGGGGGAGGACTGGTTATTGGGGGATTAAGCCCAAACTCCTCTCCACCGTGTGTCATGATTCTGTGCGGTGGTAGGTGACAATGGGTAGGGGCTCAGCACCCAACCCCTCTTACCAAATGAGCTCCATTGAAACCTTAAATAGAATTTGTGACCCTATGGGTTAAGAAACACGGTCATGGAAGAGTGGTAAGGCTTGTTGGTTTGAAGAGGAATATCATGGGTTCGATCTCACCTGAGGCCATCCAAACTCTTAAAATAATTTTATCCAACCACGAGGTGCCACGTGGCAGCCTTTGGTTGGGCCACAAATCATCCTCTCATTGGACCACCACACATAAAAATTGACCAATAAGAACGCGCCATCTTGTACATGTATGATGTTTCCACTTGGTAAACCATGATTGGTCGATATGCACCTAGTAGGCTTGCTGACAATAGTGGTACGACTACCCAGTTAGCAGCCTAGTCAGCTTACCTAGAATTCTTTTTGCTATTGACCAAAAACTTCAGCTCATCATAACTTTGTCATACGACATCGGATTTAGGCAAAAGAAGTGTCATTGGAATCAGAATAAAAAACACTATGACTTGACACTTGTTTTGAAAGATTATGGGTACTTTCATTTTTGAGCTAAATTTTGATCATCAGATCAGTTGCAATGTTACATTACATTGGAATTACCCAATGTTGCATTGTGATATTACAAAATTAGTCAACTAAATTTACAAAGGTTGTTGACTAGGTTTGATTATGTTTAACAGTCAACATTGTTTAACTCCGATCAAAGATAATCTCCTTTTAATATTATTGATCAATGTTAATATTCAACCATACAAGACCACATTAGTTAACACAGTCAAGGAAAGCTAACCTTTCTAGTAATTTCTTAAATAGTTTACCATGACGAAATTTGGTCAACCATGGTTGACCAAAGATAAACATTATCAACCTTAGTCAACTAAGGTCATCCTTGGTTGGTCACAATCAAGATTTAAAAATATTTAATAATAAAAATATTCTTATTAATAATGTTGAATAATAATAATAATAATAATAATGCGACATTGGAATGGCATAGATATTTGCCAAATGTCATAATGTTAAATTAGAATGTTATTTTTTCAATGTTGCAATGCGACATTACAAAATTTGTCAACCATATTTATTAATATGGTTGATTATATTCGACTATATTTGGCGATGTTTTATAGTCAAAACTATTCAAATTTCGTCAAACATAATCGTGTGTTAATATTATTGATTAAGCAAATAATCAAATATATAAGAGATCAGATATTTCCACAGTTATTCATATTGCTAAAGATTTTAGGAAGAGAATTGTGTAATGGATTTTTGATTTGTACAACGTTTCAAATGGTTAATCCATCCATCATCAAGGATGAAAGAGCTTTGAGTCCATCCATCCATTCGTGATGATGGATGTAGTAATCATCTAAAACGCTGGACGGATCAAAAATCCATTACATAGTTATCTTTTGGAAACCTCTAACAATAATCAAACATGTTGTGAAGTCAACATGGTACAAGAATCTATTCAACTTCGTATTATGAAACATTGTCACAATGTGAAAATCATTGTCTAAATCTTACAGTAAATTGCAACTTATCTAATGTCGCATTGTGGTTGACTATGTTAGGCTGTATTTGACCGTAAACACTCTTCAACTTCAGTCAAACATTATCACCCATTAAGATTAATAATGAAGCATAATCCACCATGTTAAAAGAGAATTCAATCATTATAGTCAATATTAAAATATTGACCATGATCAAACTTTCTCAACTCTATGTTTACCATATTTAATAATATTCAACCTTGTTCATTCATAGTTTTCTTTAATCAACATAACTAGATCATACTCAATTATACTTAACCATGGTTGACCAATGTCAAACCTTGTTAACCTTAGTCAACTAAAGTAATCCTTAAGTACTCACAATCAAGATTTTAAAATGTTTAATAATAATATATTAATATAAATATCCTTGACTAATAATCATAATAATAATAATAATAATAATAATAAGGTTTCCTTTATTATTATTATTATTATTATTATACGAGTGAATATAACATTAATATATGACAACGATTAAGCTCAATAAAGCTTATAATATTAATATAAATAAAGTTGACTTATAATAATAATATTAATAATAATGAGGTTGAATATATTATTATTATTATACTTGAGAATTTATTATTATTATTATTATTATTATATGATTGAATATATTACCTCATACTCTAAGTAGCTTGTTTTTTTGCGGTGAAAATTATGGAAACTCTTGCAATATTTTAATAAAATCTCGCAATAATTTCCGTAAATCCAAGTTATAGTTGTGAAATTTCAAGATTTTGGGTGCCCTTGATGGTGATGAATCCATTTCCACCATCAAAAACATGATTCAAACACTTCTACTACTAGAATTTTTAATTTTTTTTTTACTTGGATTCCGACAAATTTTGACAGTCTGAGCAATTCCCCTACCTTGGTAGGCTTGCCCATATTATTAATAGTTGATGATGAGCTTGGTAATATCTATAAATATTACTAGTATTCAAACATTATTAATATAATTTTTAAACATTTTTAAACCATAATATAGTCAACTAAGGTCAAACTTGGAAAAAATTATAGTCAACTAAGGTCAACTAGAATGAAGTTGAATAACAATATTAATAATAATACTACTAATAACAATAACAGATATCATTTTTTGGGATTCAAGTGTGTTAATTAAATCATTCATCTATGACCATTTCTGTGAGAGGTAGTCGTAATTGACTAATTTCTCATTTTGAATAGTCCACTTAGCACTCATTGCATCGGGTGATGCTTATACGGGTGAAGAAGTGGGATTACAACTAGTGAAATGAATCACATAGCGGCAATATTCACTTTTGAGGCTTGCACTTGGTAACCAGGACTTACTAGGAGGTCACCCATCCTATATCGCCTTACCTATCCCCATTTTCAAAACCTTAGAAAGTATTGTGCCTCATCAACTGTTCAAGTAGAGCTCCTTTCACTCTTTGTATTTAAGTATTGATGGGTTTTCGCGGTGCATTATATTAGATATCACTTTTTGAGATCCAACTGCATTATGTAAGTCATTCATCTATGACCATTTCCATGAGAGGTAGTCGTAAGTGACTAATTTCTCATGATTTTTGAATAGTTCAGTTAACACATTGAATCAGGTGATGCTCACAGGGGTGAATATTTAAATATGTCTAATACAATGCACTTCAAAAACCCCTCAATACTTAAATAATAATAATAATGGTTATTATTATTACTTTATCATCAAATTCGGTCAACCCTATAACATTAATATTAATATTAATAAACTTAATTAATAATAAGTCAAAATCAATATTTAAAAATGTTTAATAATAATAAGATTGACATGATTATTATTATTATTATGAATAGTTGACCATGAATAAATTTGGTGAACTCTATAAATATTATTAGCATTTGAACATTATTAATAATGTTTCAATATTATTAAAAAAAAATTAAACCATCAGTCTAGTGAACTAAGATCAATTTTAATCATACTTTTATTCATAATAATAATAAATTGCGAGTATAGACCCCTGTGATCCATAACGGTTATATCAAAATTCTTTTGGATAATCCAGTATGATTTGAAGAGCCGAAGCTTTTTGTCATCATCATCATGAGAATAATAATAATAATATCAATAAAGTTGATTATTAATAATATTAATAATAAAAATAATAATTAAAAGAAGATTTTCCGTAAAATCAGATCATGAGAGTTTTATCAAAACTCTACTGAAACGTTTTAGAATAAATTATTGCAACCCCGTCTAACCATCATTTGAATTGTCATACAAATGTAGTGAATTTAATAATATTCCCATTCAGTAAAGATTACCTAAATCAAATCGAACTGCAAAATACCTGTTCTTCTTATTTATTTAATACAAGTTTACAGAAAACCAAGTCACGCTGAGAGGAGCCTCCAATATTTGTGTGAGTGGGTGAACAAGAAATGATAGGACAAGTATAAGTCGGCCCGTTTTGTCTCAATCATTTGATGTACATACTGTGCGCACTGAGCAGAGTGAAGTCGACATGAGGAATGCACAGTCGTGCATATTGGATTATTGGATTCCGATAATGAATTAAGGTTGCGTCTTTTTCGTTATTTTAAAAAGAAAAATTGGTCAATTTTCTAACTCAAATTGAGCATAAAATGAATGAACATGTGGATTCTGTTGCAAAGATTAATTTAACCATTATATTTCCAATCGAATCATATCTTTCTAAATTTATTATTAAACAATTTCAACCAAAAATTATTAAAATAACTGAAATTAACCAAAAATGATTTAAATATTAAGTTGTTTCAAAATTTATTATGATACAATTTCAACAAATAAAAATAACTTAAATTATTAAACAATTTCAACCAAAAATTATTAAAATAACTGAAACTAACCAAAAAAATATTTCAATATCAAGTTGTTTCAAAATTTATTATTATACAAGTTCAACAAATAAAAATAACTTAAATTAAGTAACAATGATTTAAATATTGAGTTGTTAAATCGGTCGATGTAGATGGTCATGTCGAAATAACCTAAAACAACAAGAAATTATTATAATATTGACTCGTGATCCTGCTGCGCTCTTATAATTTTAAATTCATCACACGAAATAAAATAAACGGATCTATGTCAATGTTCAGACACCGTAAAATATATTATTCCCTCAGTTAAGTATTGCCCAGTATTCTTTCTGTAGAATATAATATATAACTAAGTCAAATATTGTCGACTGTACTCTAGTTCCTCGTAAAATTGTTTAAGCTCCCCTCGTAATGCAATATACGAATTAAGCGCATTCTAGATATTATATATTTTCTTGAACGTTTTGTGATAGGATTTTTGATAATATTATGAATTTTAGTTATTGAATTTCTTGATTTTTTAAAATTATATAAATAGAATAAATGTTTTGATACAATTTTTTTTGATAATATTATGAATTTTAGTTTTTTATTTTTTTTAATTATATAAAAAGAATAAATGTTTTGAAAAATATTAAAATATTTGAATGTATAATATTTAAATAAAATTTGTTGTTGAAGTTTGCAATAAGAAAAAGTGAAATTGGCATCGTGAAACAACATCTTTGATCTTAGTGAAAATTAAGCATCTACACTAGGTGGAGCCCACACATGTTTTTTTAAGTGTATGTTTATTTATAGATGTATGTGCATGTCTATTTATAGATGCATCTCTATTTTTATTATCCCTTAATATTATATGGACATTAAACTCTAATCTATTCTCAATGTGGACTTGAAATAGTTAACTGAAGTGGCCAAATCAATTAGCTACGTGAATTTCGAGTTAGAGGTTGATTGGTGGGACATGTAGAGTAATTATAGTTGTAAGAGAGTGATTCTAGTTGTAACAGAGTTGGAAGTGCAGTGGTGCATGAGTTAATGCAAGTTGTAAATCTGTTTAACTCAGTTAAGTGAGTTAAAGCCAGTTGTGCTAGTTGTAAGTGTAGATACACTAGATATTAATTAATTCACATGTAGTGATCTCACGTGCAACTAATGTTTTTACTATTATTTGATGCATGCATGTCAAATTCAATGGAGACCCAGTTGAGTTCTAGGTGAAAGGGAAGTAAACTATTAGTTGTGACATTATCCGGTTGCACACATGCAACCACACATACATTGGATGTGCCCATGATATTTACGCAGTCAAGGAAGACAAGACATCCATCATTCATGGTTCTTTACCATCAAGGATTGCGCAGTGGAGGCAGGCTATCTGGAGACAGTTAATTGGCTAAGGAATTTTCCAATTTTTGTATGTACTGAGGGCTCTTGGATTGGAGATTTGTATGTAATTGTTTCATGATCCATGATATAATATACAATAGAAGATAGTGGGGTTTTTAGCTATAAGCTTTTCCCAGGAAATTATATGTGTTGTGTGTGATTGATCTTTCTTCTTGATATTGTAATTGGTGATTGCGTTTTTAATTCTGCAAAGATTTGTAGAAGTGATTATGTATTTAACATTAGCACATTGTTAGATCAATAGAATCCAAGATATACATCTATTTTGTATAATTTCTACATGGTATCAGAGCACAGGAAATGGCAGAAGTGAAGCAGGAACTGAGTTTTTTGGTGGAAAGAATTTGAATTTGTAGAAAGACTTTCTTGGTGCTAAAGCTGATTCAATATCGAAATGGATTTCAATGGCTTGAGGTTAGAGTATGCACTCGAGGGCAGCTTGAACTACATTTCTTGGAAGGAAAGGATGGAGGCAGCACTCGAAGACAATGGCTTGAAGGAATTCATTAACAAAGATGTTCCTAAGTCAGATGTTGGAGATGCTGCAAATATTGATGCATGGAAAAAGAAAGTGGCAAGGGCGAGGAGGATACTTTTAGAGGGAGTAGGAGACCACATTGTCTTAATCCTCCATGGGAAAGCCATACCATATGCTATGTGGAAGGATTTAATGGATCTATTCCGAAACAGCAGTGACCATAGGAAATTGGTGCTCAAAGATAAACTCAGGAAGATCCAGATGGAAAAGAACAACACTATTTTGGTATACTTAGAAAATTTTTTCGAATGTCGGGATGAACTTGGGAGTGTAGGAATAACTGTCACTGATTATGATTTGGTGAGTGTGGCTCTCCTAGGACTTCCTAAGAGTTGGCACAGTTATGAAGACTCTATCAACAGACGGGAAAAATTGTCAGATTGGGAACGACTGTGGTCAGATCTAGTGCAGGAGGAGTTCAGGCAGAACACCATAGATGCCTCTTCATTAAAGCATGACTATGAATAGGATTGTGCTTTGGTTGCCAAGGCGAAGAAGGGGAACGGGAAGAAATTCCATTCCAAATCTTAGGCCGGTGAAGATGGCAAGGAGCACAACATGTCCAAAGTGAAATGTTTTCACTGTCACGAGCATGGACATATTGCCACAAATTGTCCACAAAAGAAGATTAAAAAGAATGTTGTGGAGCTGCAGTTGTTGAGGCCCTTGCCTTGAAATTTGATCTTGAATTCTCACTTATTGCATGCATGGTGCCAAGTGCGATTAGTTCGATGTGGTACCTGGATAGTGGTGCATCTTTCCACATGATAGGAGATAGAGAAAATTTCAGTAGCTTGGAGGAGAAGGACCTCCATATGCATTTCGAAATGGGTGATGAAAAATGGTATAGCGTTATTGGGATTAGTACTGTTGCTTTACAAAGGAGGTCAGGAAAACCCTTCTTTTTAAAAGATGTAATGCATGTACTAGGCTTAAAGAAAAAATTAGTTTCAGTTGAAACGTTGGAAGATAAAGGCTATGATGTGGTCTTTAGTGAAGGTAAAGCCTTCCTTCGACATAAAGCCATAAATAAAGTCAAGAATATTGCGATTCGTGTGAAGAATATCTATAGACTTGATGTAGATGTGATTGCTACAGAACTTCCAACTATGGGGAAGTGTGAGAAAGCCATGCAATTGACCCTTGAGAGGGAGCTAGATTTGCATGCAGGTAAGAGTGAACCTCAAGATGTGGAGTAGCCACATGTAGAGGATCATGGAGTGGGAGCAACCACTCATGCAGAGAAATTTCGAGCCAGATCAATAGAGGGAGTGCATGCAGCTATACCACCAGGTGAGAGGTGGGGCGACATGCATGAATAATCTTAAGAAGAAATTTTGGGCAAGATTCATTGAGATGGTGTGGATCTCATGAATCGAACCTGGCTACTAGGATCCCATAGAGCAGTAGTAGCAGGACCAGTTAGATTGATGTAGTCAGATGTTGTGAGGACATGAAATCAAAGTGACAGTGTCAGATACCAGATTAGAGTTGGTAGAAAGTATAGAGTGCATGTATGCAGGTGTCAGCAGTGCAGTGAATTCTGAAGACATGTGCAGTAGCTAACAGAAGTCATAAGACTTTGATGGCATATGCATTATATTGATTTAGTTGTTTGGAGGCTATTTGGTTTTGAGAGTGTTGCATGTTCTAGAAACACTAAGAAGTGTTGCATGTAAAGGTTGCATGGCGCATGCATGGAGTTGCATATCACATGCAAGGGTTGCATGTCGCATGCATGGAGTTTCATGTCACATGGAAGGACATTCCTTTCTTGTTGAGAGGGAGTGTTGAATTTTTCAACAAGAAATAGTGAAATTGGCATCCGAAAACAACATGCTTGATCTTAGTGAAAATTAAGCACCTACACTAGGTGGGGCCCACACAGGCTATTTTTAGGTGTATTTATATTTATATATGTATGTGCATGTCTATTTATATATGCATATATACTTATAGATGCATGTCTATTTTTATTATCCCTTAATATTATATGGACATTAAAATGTAATCTATTCTCAATGTAGACTTGAAATAGTTAACTAAAGTGGAAAAATCAGTTAGCTAAGTGAATTTCGAGTTAGAGGTTGGCTGGTGAGACATGTAGAGTAATTCTAGTCATAACAGAGTTATTCTAGTTGTAACAGAGTTGGAAGAGCAGTGGTGCATGAGTTAATGGAAGTTGTAAATCACTTTAACTCAGTTAAGTGAGTTAAAGTTAGTTGTGCTAGTTGTAACTACAGATACACTAGTGAGAGATCAAGTGAATTAAATATTAATTCATTCACATGTGGTGATCTCACATGCAACTGATGTTTTTACTATTATTAACTACATGCATGTCAGATCCAGAGGAGACCAGGTTGAGTTCTAGGTGAAAGGAAAGTAAACTATTAGTTGTGACATTATCTTGTTTCATACATGTAACCACACACACATTGGATGTGCCCATGATATTTACGCAATCAAGGAAGGCAAGGCATCCATCATTAGGGTTCTTTACCATCAATGATTGCATAGTGGAGGAAGGCGATCTGGAGACAATAAATTGGCTAAGGAACTTGCCAATTTTTGTATGACAATGTGAGACAATTAGCTCATGTACTGAGGGCTCTTGGATTGGAGCTTTGTATGTAATTTCTTCATGATCCATGATATAATATACAATAGAAGATAGTGGGGTTTCAAGCTTTAATCTTTCCCTCAGAAATTATCTATGTTGTATGTGATTGATCTTTCTTCATGATATTGTAATTGGGGATTGTGTTTTTAATTCCGCAAATATTTGTAGAATCAGTTATGTATTTAATAGTAGCATATTTTTAGATCAGGATAATCCAAGATATACATCTATTTTGTATAATTTCTACATTTCCATCTCTATTTGTTTTAGATTTCCAAATTGAAATTTAATTGAATGTACAATATTCAATTATAATTTGCAGGTATATCTAATTTAGATTTTTTTAAATTTTAATTTAATTATTAATATGGTATACTTTAAAATATTCTTACTAATAATAATTATATTTTAATATTTGATTTATTTTAAAAGTAGATATATTATTTATATATTTTTAATTAAATTAATTAGTTTAGAAAAGGAAATGAGTGACATTTTTCTAACATATGGTACTAATAAGTTACTATATTAACTCATGGTATTATGGAAAAACCCTATTTATATTTATGGCTAAAAATTTTGAATTTTTTTCTTAAATTAACTCATATATTAATTCTTTTATTAATTAACAATATTACTAACATTTTTTTATTAATAATTAACAATATTATTAATAATTTTGAATAAAGTTATAATTTAATTATTTTTTATGATTTTTTTAATTTTTAAAAAATATGAAATATATGGTAAAGTAAATATTTTTACTAACCTTTGTAATTAAATTTTCTTAACTAACTTATTAATAATGGCTAGTTTTTAATGATTATTTTTCAATGGTTATTTCTGGGAAATGATGCATCATCATTATTTATTCCTTAAGATCGATTACCTTTTTCCACTTTTTCATGAGGATGATGTGGAACAAATCCTAATGATGTATGCTAAAGACATTTATCTAAATTATGGATCACAATAGTCTTAGATTTAACATAAATATTTTGATGTTTATCATATATGGATTGATGTGTTCACCAAATATTAAATTTATACAATTGTGTTATCAATTAAACCAGAAGAAAACACCAAATAAATAACAAAAACTTCTAACAATTACACTATACTAATAACTAATGATGATATAAGTGGGAAAGTCTCTACCTTTAGTAAAGTAAATCACAAGTGTTATTACGGCTAACTTATGATGATATAAGTGTCAAAGTCTATGCTTTAGTAAAGTAAATCACAACTGTTATTATGGCTTATGATCTGGAGTTCTCTAACAAGTTAAGGAAGGGCATAAAATTATTTCCCATGGAAATGAAAATTAAAGTGAAATTTCAAATAACATCAGTTTATGAGTTTTTCAATTGAAACATGAATACACTTTTAATAATATGTTCTACTTGTCATTATTTTCATAGATTATTTTTTTACTAATCATTTTTTTATATCTCATTTATATTAGAAAAAAAAACGTTAACATTTTTTCTCAATATTATGATACTTCAAAAAGGGAAGCGTTATCTTTTTTATACAATTCATGCATGTATGTATCACCTATTTATTAAAATTATATACTACTAGTGGGAATTAAAGATAAATATGTTTGGTTGTGGTGAATTATTTTGTGTATCACAAGAAACAATTCTAACTACAATCTATGGCTCCATATGTAGATATTTTGACTTAGTACCTCACTAGTTTATGTTTATTGTCTACTCTATTTACTTGCATTTACTACTCGCTTTATTTATTTATTTTATGAACATTACTTGCATTCTTCTTTACACCTACATAATATGAAGACACAAGAATGGGCACTAGGGATCAAAATTGATTCAATGTAGGTATTGTTCATTATTATAAAAAATTCAATGTTGAATAAGTAGAATTTAATTTAAACATTTATTTTTATTAATAAAAATAAAATGGTATTCTTTTGTTGTTTCCAGATGGTGTTTTGCATCATAATGCACATATGCACCAATCTTTAGGCCCGTAATTCTTGTGGCGAAATATTCTTATAATTTATATTTCTTTTATAAATATTTGTGTAGTTGGGGGTTTTAAATAATCATTTTTACAATGCATGGATATGTACTTTGCATCATAATGCACATATACACCAATCATTAGGAAAAATATTATTATAAGTTACATTTATTTTAGAAAACATTATGTAGTTGGTGATTTTTTTTCAATGGAGTAATATCCATAAAAAAATGTTATATTTTGGTTAATTTAAAAAACCCATTTCAATTATTTGAAAATGTTGGAAGTAATGTTTCTATGGGCTTTTGTGATTTGTGATTTTGAGTTCCCAAGAATTAATCTAGAAGTTTTTGTTTCATATGTATGATTAATAGTCAGTATCTAAATATGTTGAAGTCAATGATTTGTTTCCTATATATTTGTAACTATTGTGATAAAAAAAAATATCATAATGTGGTTTTGTGTTATTTGAAATCGCTCTTTGATCCCTCTCTA